>CAUYMX010101193.1:0-47576 GCA_963573855.1 Lepilemur septentrionalis
TGAGACAGAGTCTCACTCTGTTGCCCGGGCTAGAGTGCCGTGGCGTCAGCCTAGCTCACAGCAACCTCAAACTCCTGGGCTCAAGCGATCCTCCTGCCTCAGCCTCCCAAGTAGCTGGGACTACAGGCATGCACCACCATGCCTGGCTAATTTCTTCTATATATTTTTAGTTGGCCAATTAATTTCTTTCTATTTTTTTAGTAGAGGCGGGGTGTCGCTCTTGCTCAGGCTGGTTTTGAACTCCTGACCTTGAGCGATTGACCGACCTCGGCCTCCCAGAGTGCTAGGATTACAGGCATGAGCCACCACGCCCAGCCTATTTTTTTTTTTTTTTTTGCCTTCTTTTATTTAACAGTTTGGCTGGTCAGATCCCCAGCAGAAAAGCTTGTAGTTTCCTGCCCGCCCATAGCCATCCAGGGAGTGGAGTGGAGTGGGGAGTGCCCGGATGTACATCTTACCCTGGCTGGGTGTTCTCCAGTGCAGACACTGTCTGCTGGGGAAGGGGAGGGACAATCTCTCAGACCTGGACATGAGTCTCATTGCTTCTTGAGTGGATTTTGCAGCTAGGCCTCATTCTCAGTCTTGCTTTCACCCCCACTTCAGAGGTACTTTGTACCTTTGAGCATTCTGTGCTGCAAACTGAGTCATTTTTTAATCTTTGATCACTGCTAGTATAGGATTCGGCTTTCTTGGATCTGCTATTAATATATCAGTTATTAGTTGCCCTCTGCTTTCTGACTTATAAAATAATGTTGCTATATCTCCTTTCCTATTACTGTTTTTGTGTATTTGCTTCTTTAGAAATCCTGGTATTGTTTATTAGTGGAATTTGAGGAAGGAACAGAGTAAATGCATATCACTGCTCTGTGCCTCAGTTTCCTCATCTTAACATGCAAGTGTTAGTATCTGTGTTTTAGGGTAGTTGAGTGCAAATTGCTGAGAAAAGTACCTGGCCCACAGTGCTGCACAGTCGTTGGCTTTTATCATGCCGGCTTCAGTTCTCCATGTTCAACCAGAATGCCTGCAGTATTTTTCAGGTTCTCTGATTGACTGCTGTTGACTCCAGTAGTTATCCCTAAATATTAAAAAATTTTACCTCTTTTCTGAAAAACTAACTCTTCTGTTTTCAGTATCTATAAATTGTTGAACACTCAAGGCCACCTAGTGATTACTCCCCCTCTAGTTTCTGTCCCTGTTCTGATCCCACCTGTCCTCTGTGCCTTGTTAGAGCACTTAAGTAGGCATTAGATGCTACTTAAGAAATGTCAGTGGAATAACAATTTGTGAGTATGAAGCATGTTTTAATCTTCCAGCGTGTACAGCTAACTAAATTCTCGGAATACTTTGCTGGGGGAGCAAAAATAAAGCAGATTTGTGTTTTCAGGCCATGCCTTTTCTCCTTCCGATCAGAGCTTATCGTATTTTGTTTTGGGTTTGTGTTTAAGAACATCTGGACTGAATATTTGATTAAATATAACTTTTCTTTGCCCCCCTCAGGTTTTGTGGTTTTTGCAACACTTGTGGTCATTGTGGCCTTAATACTAATCTTTGTGGTGGGTCCTCGCCATGGACAGACAAACATCCTTGTGTACATAACAATCTGCTCTGTAATCGGGGCGTTTTCCGTGTCCTGTGTTAAGGGCCTTGGCATCGCCATCAAGGAGCTATTTGCTGGGAAGCCTGTGCTGCAGCGCCCCCTGGCCTGGCTGCTGCTACTGAGCCTGGTGGTCTGCGTGAGCACCCAGATCAACTACCTGAACAAGGCCCTGGACATATTCAACACATCCCTCGTGACGCCGATATATTACGTGTTCTTCACAACATCAGTTTTAACTTGTTCAGCTATTCTTTTTAAGGAGTGGCAAGATATGCCTGTTGATGATGTCATTGGTACTTTGAGTGGCTTCTTTACAATCATTGTGGGGATATTCTTGTTGCATGCCTTTAAAGACGTCAGCTTTAGTCTAGCAACTCTGCCTGTGTCTTTTCGAAAAGACGAAAAAGCAATGAATGGCAATCTCTCTAATATGTATGAAGTTCTTAATAATAATGAAGAAAGCTTAACCTGTGGAATCGAACAACACAATGGTGAAAATATCTCCCGAAGAAATGGAAATCTGGCAGCTTTTTAAGAAAGAGGTAATTAAAAGGTCAGTCTATAATTCTGTTTAAAGTGAATTTGAATATCAGAATGTGTCTGAAAAAGCATTGTCCTCAAATAATGTTCTTTAAAGACAATCTTTTTTAGGGTTTAATTATTAATAATTTGGACCAAGAAATTACTTTTCTTATATATTTTAAACAATGGTAGCTCACTAAAATGACCTCAAGTACATGACCAGTTTCTATTAACATTGTATTATTGTAGAGGTATTTTACATTTTGATTCCTTCTCCAAAATTTAAGTGCACTAGTGAGTCTTAAGTCTATAAAAAAATGCTTTATTTTTTCATTGGTGATGAAAGTCTGAAATGTACATTTGTCATCCCCACTCCACCAATCCCAATCATACAATTATGGCTTTTTTATTTTAAGAAAGAACAAAATTATCCCAATAGATGATCCCGTGATTTACCTTACCTATAAAAAGGCCTCCTGTCTGATGAAGCATTTTAATTTTCAAGTGTGTGTTTAAGGAAAAACTAAGTTACTGAATGAGGTAAACTCTTACAAAACAAAAAAAAGGTAGGAAGTCATCCCAAGAAAGTATTTCTCAGGCTGTGACTTGTCACCACAAATCCGGTTTCCTGTGTGCATTCGATGGCCTTCTGAGATAGCACCCTATCGAATCAGGGCACCCTGTGTCTGTCTGGCTGGGCTCTGCTTTTGCAGCCTGGCTGGGTTTATTCTTTAGTTCCTCTAATCTCATGATGCTGGGAACTTTGATTACCATTTTACATCAACTCTTGTACTTTTCAGTATATTTTCATAATGAGTTATATTGTCATTTAGACCTAACAACTCTGGGAAATAGAAGACTAGAGTTATTTCTTACGTTTAGCTCATGTTATAATAAAAAGACAAGTTGAAACTATATTCTTTTCCAAGTCTGAATGCTTAGAACAAACTTTAAATGTTTGTAAAATATGGTCTCTCTCTCCCAAGTATTTTACTTTGCTTGAAGATTTTTTGGGACTATTATAAATTTTGCTCTTTAGAAAATGCTTATGGGAAGTTTCAAAGAACATATGCAAAAAAGGTAGAATAAAAAAGATGTAATGAACTCTATCCAGCTTTAAACCTCTCTACCCCTAGCCATTGATTGGCTCTTAAAAAAAAAAGTGTTGATTTCTACCTGGGTGGTGGGAAGAACATGGGCTTAGGCCTATCCCAGTCTGCTGCTCCTGCCTGGTTACACAGTGACAGGTCAGCACTGAGCCACCCTTTGCACTGCTAGGGCTCCCCTGCCCTTGGTGCTGACATTACATACAGCCCTCCATTGGCTGCACCATGGGCAGGGGAAGCCCAGGAGCTGTTTTAGATTTTTTCCTGCCTCCTTCCCATGTAATTTTTTTATTTTTGGTAGAGATGCAGGGTCTTGCTATGTTGCCCAGGCTGGTCTTAAACTCCTAGCTTCAAGTGATCTTCCCACAGTACTGGGTTACAGGTGTGAGCCACCGCGCCCAGTCAACCCCCATGTAATTTTAATACCACAGATATACTGTATATTTATGTACTATATCTGTGCTTTGTACATAAAGGAACCAATTTTCACCCCCTTGGGGGTGGCAGGGCCCTGATTGAGAATGCATAGGTTAATTAAAACTAATAAACTCTTAACATTTTATAGTACTTTATCTTATATGTAAGTATTCATTTTATTTGCTATATAATTGTCTTATAAAACTTAATATAAACTAGTTATTAATTACAGTAATTTTTCATTACATTCTGTACTTTATAGGGTGAGCACAGATATCACCTGTTACTCTGTAGCAAAATGCTGGCCCCAGTGGGTTTTTAATTCACCTTACCAAAAGCAATGTCTTTAGGTAACTTTATAAACAATAGTTCTGTTAAACTTCATGTAACTCAGGGTCAACAGTACAACAGAATAGTTCATATGCTTTCTGTGCCATGTGTAATGCTCCTGGACTTTGGTACTAAGTTTCCAAAGGCATATGAAAGTACTTCTTTTTATGGCAATATGGCATCCATAGAAAATTTTAGCATTGCTGAATTTTGTGACATTGTATGTAAAATGACTGCCAGGTTAAGATGTAAAATAAGTTCAGTTAATAATGTTAGTCTTGTATCTGTCTGTATCATTTACTTACAATAGACACTTTTTTCCATTCGATTAGGATTTTCAGAAACTTGTTGCCTTAATACTTTAATTCTTATCTATTTCTGACTCTAGTAGTATACTAGACTGATTATCTTTCATTTAGACAAGTCACATGAACTAACTCCAGCCACATGAAGCAATTCAATTCACCCAGCAGTTGCTGGGAAGGGCAGCTGAGGGCTGTTAGGGATGGGACTCAAATTCTCCTGTGTCCCTTTTGTGCATCACCCACTGTCCCAGGTCAGTCTTCCTCCCAAGCTGCCAACCTCTCCAGGTCATGGACGCTTGTAACATAGAGGCACTTAGAGCTCTTCTGCACTGGAGTGGCCAGCACAGCTGCTGTTTTACATCTCATTTGCCTGTGGAAACCTAAACATAAAGCTAACCATGTGTGCTGGCAAGAAAAGCCGTGTGCTGAATGGTGTCACAATCTTGTCCTACCTCATAACCCTGGAGGTGCCCTGGACTCTGACCTGGGCCCAGCCTGTGAGCTCAGATAAATTAGAGTACCTTGCCCAAGCCAAGCCGCACAGGGTTGTAGTAAAGGAATTAACACAAATAAATTTCATTAGTTTTATTTCTATAACCTTTAAGTCATACCTCACAAATCAGATTTTTGTCACAACTGGATTTAGTAGAAGCAGATAAATCAAGTTCACTATTTTCTGAAACACTGACACAAAAAAGGGAAGGGAACAATGACTTAGAAAAGATTGTTCATAAAAGACCATCAGAAAAAATCCTTAGACAAAAGCTAAATAGTTAATCATTAATGGTAATTGGTAAGGAATTTTAATACATTAGCTAGTATTAAGTTTTATAAGAAGGGATAAATGAATGCACTCAGCAGTGTTTTATGACAGCTGTTAGAACATTCCATAGAAAAACTGAGAATAATTTTGTAAGAACACAATGGCAACAGCCAGCAGCCAGTATTCTCAGACTTCCTAGTTACCAAAAGCATATACAATCTTAGTCTAGAAAAATAAGTCAATTTTATAAAATTAAGCTTTTAAACTGAGAAGCACCCCCTTTAACAGGTACAGAGATACTGAAAAATAGTCCCTAAAAATCTCTAATAGTTTTTTTACAGAACAAAAAACATGCCATTAGAGTTACCAAATGCCCTGGGCCCAGGCCGGTGCCCTCAGCTGCTGGCCAGAGACTGGTGGATGGGTGGCTGGAAACAGCGCACGTGTTCCACAGGCGTGCTCTCCCCGTCCCCTGACTTCAGGTACTTGTCCAGGATGGTAATGATCTCATCATTGAGAATCTGGAACTTGCGAATTCTCTCCACCATCTTCTTCAAAGGCTACGACAATGAAAGTCAAGAGGTTTTACTATTAATACTTGTACAGTTACCCTTCATGTTCAAAATATCAGGATTTTCATATTTTCTCAGAAAAACTATAGTAAATGGTAATGACATTCTATCTCTTTAATGCAGCTACTGGAACAATGAATATATTTTGAATTTAAACGTATTTCTCTTGTTGGTTTCATGCTGCTAATTGTGGATTCACTCATTTGTACAACTTACAAGCCTACGCATTCAACAATCGGCAATTAAAAACCTGCCTGCTAAAAGCTGGGAAAAGATGATGTTATGGTGAGTGGAGAAAGACCAGTAAGCTAATATAAGTTTTAGACTTCCAGTTTGGTAATATTATGCACAGGATGCTTTGACAGACCCTCCTTCTGTAACAGACCTGGATAAGGAATACACACAAAGTGAAAATTCATGAAAGCATTGCTGGTTCTGCTTGTGCAGGCGGGAGAGCACGAGCCGGGGCTTCCTCAGGGGCAGACACTAACAGCAGCAGCAGCAGCAGGGCAAGGAGACAGCTGGGCTACACCTAGGGACTGTGAAGCCAGGACTCTCTGATTAGGCTAACGTGACCCAGGCTGGTAACAGCCCCTGGAGAAGAGCAGCAACAAATGCAGCTCTTGGGAGGAAAGCAATCTAATTAAGTCTGATCAAATAATAGCTCCCAAATAAAAAAATCCAATACACAAGGAAATGTTTCAGATACCCCCAAGGCCTTTGGATACTGGAATTAAAAGATAGCACAAATAAATTACATGAAATGTGTAAAGAAATAAGAGATGGAAAAAAATTCAGTTAAGATAAAATTATCAATTTAAAGAACCCAAATGAACTTTAAAAAAATAATTTTTGAAAGTAAAAATCTAGCAGATCAGACATGGCTGAAGCGAATGAATTACTCAAGCCATCTGAAGAAAGCACTCCAGATACAGCCCTGAGAGCCAAGGACGTGGGCTGCCTTATGTGGCAAAGGGGCCCTGCAGGTGAGGCTAAAGACATGGACTTTAAGGTATGGATTATACCCTGGGCTGTCCAGGTGGACCCAATCTAATCATGCGCAAAGAACATTCTCTAGCTGGAAGCAGAAGTGAACATCGGAAGATTAGAAGTGGAGACTGCTCGAGCCGCTGTTGCTGGAGTGGCCACATGTAAAGCATGAGAGGGGACGGGGACCTAAGTCCTACTACTTCAAGGAATTGAATTCAGCCAACTACCTGAATGAGCCTGGAAGCAGATTCATCCCCAGAGGCTCCAGAGGGAACACACCCCCACTGACACGCTCATTTGGGCTTTGTGAGACTAAGTGGAGGACACAGCTGGGCCATACTGTGCCCAGACTTCTGACCTAGAGAACTCTGAGATAATAAATGGCGTTTAAACCACTGAGCCTGTGGTGACTTGGTATGAGAGCAAGAGAACATTAATACAAGAGGGTGAGGGACATGGAGAACAGTATAAGAAGGTCTGACGTGTGTAACTGAAGTCCTGAAAGAAAAGAGTAGAGAGAATGGAAGAAAGGTTAAAATATTTGAAAAGATAATGGCTAAGTATTTTCTGGAATTCAGCTATAAGGAATCCATAAAATGATACAGACAAAAGATCTTAAAAGCAGTCAAAAAAGCACACTTTGACTTGTAGGGAGCCAGAAAACTGGAATAGTATGCCAATATTCAGAAAACACAGATCCTGTATTCTGTAAGGTGAGATATAAAGTAGATGTAAGTACCTAGGAAATGGAACGGTTAGTATTTTATCTGCCAGACTGCTTTACTTGATAATTATATTTAGATTCATTCTGGGAATGAAAAGAAAGCTTCAGGTGGTGGTACCTTATGTACTAGGATGAAAGACATTCCCAGAAACAAGAACTTAACATAAATAGAAAGTATACTTTTTCAAAAGGTCTGCATATGGTGGAAGATGTTTTCCACATACCACGTTTTTGATAATCTCATCTTTGCCATCATGTTTCTGAACTTTAAGTAGATGGTAGCAGAAATCCAGTACAGCAAAACGCCGCTGTTGCCCAAGAAGTACAATGATCATACAGCCGGCCCAGTGCAGCCCATCGCCAAAGCACTGCCTAGAAACAAAAAGCAATACATAGAATGAGATGAGCAAGAAATTGCAAAGTCTTTCCTGAGTCTGTCTCCACACGTCACTGGCCAAGCCATCTGCATTACTGTCTTTGCCCACACGGTCAACTTCCATAGCCAGGAGAGTGCTGAGAAGCAGGTGACTGTTCCTTATTTTTGGTAAATACCTTTTTTCAGTTCCTCAGGTATGCTCTTTCCTGACCTTTTTTAGATCCTAGCCCTTCTGTGAAGAATGACTTTATGAAACTCCCACCTAGAAAAATGCACACCCAGTTTGCACACAGTTGCAGTGGGTTCAGAGACGCCTGCATACTAGAGCTCTGCGTCAGCTCTTGGCATCAAGTAAGAAGCCCCACTTAGGAAGCTTAAAACAGCAGAGCAAGTTTCTGGTCCACTTCCCCAGCAGCGCAGTCGCTGTGTTAGCCTAACACCTACCTCTGCTTCCCAACCTGCCCCCAGCAGCTCCTCCCCCTCCCGTGAACTCCACCCTGCCCCAAAGTGTCCCACTGAGCACTCACTCGACTGTGAACTCATGTGTCCCCACAGGGATGCAGTACACAAACTGCATGGCACTCCACAGTCTGTGAAACTCGACACACTCGTCCACATGCATGACCCCATTGCTGGGCAGAGGCCCGCGCCAGATGGGGTCATCCAGGAAGGTCCGAATCCGTGTCAAGATGACTTCAAACATAGACAGGCCACAGCAGAGACGTTCCTTTGTCAGCAAGTCCCCTTCTCTGGCGATGGCAATTTGCTACAGAAAGGACAAGCAGTGGAATTTATGGACCACAGCAGGAAGCAGGAACACTCTGACATCACACTATCCCAGTTCTGTTACGTCTTAATGGAAAACCATCTTACCTGCAGAAGAGGATTTTAGAAGCATCAACAAAATAATTGTGTCAGCAATTACTTATGTGTCTTATAAGACTAAATACATTTTACAGTCAAAGGGAGTTGACTACAGCTATTCTTAACTGGGAGTGATCTTGCCTCCAGGAGACACTTGGCAATGTTCAGAGTCATTTTTGCTGTCACAACTTGGGGTGGATCTACTGGCATCTGGTGAGTAGAGGCCAATGATGCTACTAAATATCCCACAACGAACATCCCACAATGCACAGGACAGCTCCCACCACATAGAGTTATCTGGTCCAAAACGGCAACAGTGCCAAGGTTGAGAACCCTGACGCAGTATGAGCTGGTCGATAACTGTAGAACTCTACCCCAACACCTGCCTCCTGCCCATTTCTGCTGTTCTTAAAAACTATGAAAAAGCTTTCTTCATTAAGGGATGGACAGTGACAATAGTGAGTGACATTTATTGTTTGTGTCTTACATGTCAGGTCATGTGCTAGGCCCCATCCACGTATTAGCTCATTTAAACTTCACACCCATCCCATGACACTGAGGCCCAAGGGGATGAGCAGCCTGCTTGACCTCCGTTGCCTTCCCTTCTGTGTCCCAACCCAGCCATACGGACACCCAGCCTGCCATAGCCGCAGCTGTCACAGCGCCTTTACCTGAGGGGTCCCAAGCCTTTCAATCAGCGGAACAAGATGCAGTGGGGCGTACTTTGATTCGAGTCTTTTCATTTTGGCATCAAGTCTCTCCCCCTCTGCAGTAGAAAAAATATTTTATTATGTTCTGCTCCTTTGTATGAAAGAATAATTGCAAAAGTTTAAATGTGTTAAAAAAAAAAAAAAACCCAAGATTTTTAAGTTAACATTATGTATACACATTCTCTTCGAAAATTCTTCTACAGAACTGGCTGGCTCATTTGATCTTTTAATTCAAACTGTTAGGACTGATTTTCTGCACAATATTCACTTTTTAAAAAACTTACTGAAAATTCCAAATGTCATTGAAAGCAGAATATTACAGTGAACCTCTATACCCATCATCCACTATAAAGGTTATCAACTCATGGCCACTCTCATTTCATACATACCCAACACCCCTGCCCAAGCTATTTTGAAGCACATCTAAACATACCACGTCAGCCATAAATATTTCAGGTCCTCGAAATTCACGTTACTAAGTTCTACACACTCTCCCGGGTGCCCCCGGTTATGACTGAACAGGCAGCAAACTCACGATCCACATGGCCTACAGCTCTGGCCACATAGGGCAGCCTGGAAACCCTGGCTGGGGGACACACAGGCTCACCTTTCACATGGACTCGTGGCAAGATGTTCTGGAAAGGAGCCGCGTGCAACAGGTCACACACTTCTTCTAAAGACTAGAAGAAATAGAGAACACGTGATGTTAGAAGTGTACCTCACTGCGAAGACAGAGAAACCTGGTGCTGAAAAAAGGTTCATCTCTGCCTTTTAGTGTAACACAGACTAAGTGACCTGTCAGTAGAACGCTCTGGGATGATGAAAGTGTCCTGTATCTGTGCCGTCTACAACAGTAGACACCAGCCACATGTGGCTATTAAGTACTTGGAATGTGGCCAGCATGCCTGAGGAACTGCATTTTTAATTTTAGTTACTTTTAATTAATTTAAATATAGACACAGGTCAGTAGCAGCACTGAATTCTGTTTTCCAGTACACCAGCCAGCAGACCCCCATCCCTCCCTGCTAGTTTGACACCGACCTCTTAAGAATCACAGTTATAACAAGACTCCACTGCACTCACAGAACGGGCACATCTGCAAACAGTGTGGCGGGCGAGAGGAATGGGAAGCATTACCCTCATACCCAGCGTTGGCTCATTGCCCACAGAACCCAGAATGTTGCGAGCCGGCACCCTGAACCTGCTCTTGCATCACAAACTCCTCTGCAGAGGTAACAGCCTTACACGAGGTCCATTCTTCAGAACAATGCATACGTAGAGAGGTTGCAGAGACCCCCAACATCCACCACGGACCTAAAGGCGGTCAATGCAGAGCAAGCACTGCCCACCTGCAGCCATGAGAGCTCTCAGACTGCAGGAAGGGCCTCTCCCAGATTGTGGAGAATCATACCGCAGGGCAGGCTGAGGACAGAAGGATCTTTCAGTGCCTCCTATTCTACACTCATCCTGAAATCCCAGAATCCCATAGGAATGAAATCAATGATTACACAAAGAAATGCTATCAGAAAGCCAAGACAAACACCACTAATGAGATTCTACCTCCTCAGATCTCCCCAAACACTAAGAGGAAGAAGAGAAGACTTTTCTGAATTCATCAAGCAATGTCCTGTTGCCACTTACAAACCTAGTGCCAGCTGCCAGTCAGCCACCATCTGCTACCAGGACACTCAGAAAGTAGACTGAACACCCCACACGCACCTTCCATCCCGAAGACCAGCACCGGAGCAGCCGCCCTGAGCTCTTCATTGGGACATGCATCCCAGGAGCCAACTTGGAGCCAACTGCAGGCCTTGGGGCCTCTGATCCAGGGGAGGAGCAGAGGGGGAAGAGGTGGAACCAGATAGTGACAGCACACCATGCACACGGCCTGCTGCAGGTGACGTCAGGGAGCACTGAGTGGCTACAGGAAGGATGAGCGTCATATCATCTGACATGCAGAGTGTGCAGGACATACTTCCATCAAGTGGGAAAAGCAGAGCAGGGAAGGGCAGTGGGCCCACCTGTGGGCAGCCGGCTGGCTAGATGAGGTGACAGGCCCCCACACGGCAGCCGGGCCAGTGATAGAGGATGGGATGTGGGGTGTGGTGGGCCATGCAGGCAACACCATCACTGAAAGCAAACGAGCAGTCTAAAACCATTCTAAAACAAAAAGTTGATTAAATACACACACACAACACACGCGATATACACACTGAAGAACTTAACTGTATTACCAGAATTTTCAGGTTGAGTTTAGGGACCAGGATTTAAAAGGCAGAATGAAACAATCCTTCAGAAAGCTGGACAATGAATCTGCCCAATGTAGATTGAAAACAAGATCAACGACTTTTCTAAAAACCAAATCCTGGTGCCAGTCCCGGCCACCACAGCCTCAAGGGACAGGCCCCAGGGCAGCTGCCTCACCATGGGTGTTGCCCACCTCATGCTGGGGCTCTCAGGCCAAGGAAAGTGGTGCAGGGCTCCCTGCCACTACCCAAATCTATTCTGCAAGGCTGTGCCCTCAGGAAGGCTCAGTCTTCCCTGCTCCCACCCGAGGCCAGCACCTTCGGGCCTGGAGACACACAGATGCTATAGCTGGGACGCGGTTTGTTCCCACCAACTCAAGTGCAAGGTTAACTGCCAACGTAGTGGTGTTGGGAGCTGGTGGCTTCAAGCGGTGATGAGGTTAGTTCCTCCACAGCAGGTCCTCGCACGTGAGGCTGCCCTCGTGTTTATGCTCTGTGCACCGCCCGCCGCCCCTTCCACGTGACCCCCACGGACCTGCCTGATCGGGAGCTTCCCAGCCTGCAGAATCGTGAGCCATACACGCTTCTTACAACTCCCCGAGTCGCAGATACTGTTATAGTAGCACACAACAGAGCAAGACACAGACCAGAGACAGATCGCACTTCACATTGTGTGTTGTGAAAAAGCTGCCCATGAAGGGAACTTCCTATATTAAATATTTAAAATTCAAGAGGAGAGATTATTATTTAAAGGAATTTGACCTAGCTTATCTGGCTTTTAAAAATTCCTATTTATTTGGTGAACATGTCTTTAGACTGAGGCCACCCTGAACATCAGCCTCTTGCTGACCCATGACTCTGGGTAAGTTCTCTGTCTCACACCCATTGTTCCCGCTGTGGGGAGGGTGATGTGGGGGGGGGGCTGCTCACTTGGGGTCCCCACTGAGCCCATGGGTGGCTGGGACGACGAGGGTCTGGGCTGCTGCAGAAAAGGTCTCCTGGTCGTGCAGGAAGGGCCTCTCCCAGATTGTGCAGGGACAGAGGGGAGCTGAAGGACCCAGGTCAGACGCAGGCTGTCAGCTCCCAGATGTGTCCACCCCTGACCTTGGACTCCCCTAACACGTGAGCCAACACATTCTTTTTCCACATAATGCTAGTGTATGACAGCTGGTCCCACGGCTCAGCCCCTAGAGGCCTGGCAGTCTGATTGCCACACCCTGAACTGCGTACATGGCGCCCCAGCACCGCCCTCCCAAAACATGACTCTGCTTCCACAAAGTCCCCAGGGACCTGGAGATAAGAGGCTGCTTTAAGAAGTACCATAGCAAAGGTCTCTCAGATAGGTCTAGAGAAGCGCTGAAATTCCCATGGACAAGGCAGCGTGCCTCTTCAATACACCTGGCAAGGCACTTCTAAAACTCAGGGCAGAGCAAAGATCCGTGAAGTGGCTACGTCCTCATGAAGAGGAGAAAGGCAAGGAGATGCGCCTGTCAGGTACCAAGAATTACGAGAGGGCTGCAATGAGTCAGACAACATGCTACTGTGCCTGAGACAGACGCTCGGACCAGTGGGATGTGGCAGAAACCCAGGAGACAGACCGGTGCACCCACAGATGCTACAGACAGCAAGTGACAGCCTGGGCAGCAGAGGAAGGACGAGCCCTTTAGCCATGGGGATGAGGGACAACTGGTTACTCCACAAGGAAAAAGAAAAGCTTTATCCACATCTTACTTTACACACAAAACCCATTTCCAGGAGGATGACAGATTTTAAAGCAGAAAGCAAAACTTGAACCCTTAGATGAGAATATAAGAGAATGACCTCATGACCTGTAGGTAGGGAGAAATGTCTTTAAAAAGATACAAAAAACATTAATCACAAAAAACAAGAGCATTTCATCCAAAATCACCACTGCCAGAGTAAAAAGATAAGGCACAAGCAGAAGTATCTGCAATACGTGTAACACATAAAGGACACACAACAAACGTCTATAAATGAGCTACAGAAAAACAGGGAAAAGAACCAAATGGGGCATTTGACAGAAAAAGAAATAAGAGCCAATGAAGACAAAGAGATGCGACCTCGGTGGTCACAAGGGAAAGGCAGAAGAGATTCCATTTCACACTGGGTTTCCCATTCAGGCGGTTACAAACCATCAGCTGATGGGATGTGCAGGGGACGGAGGAACAGGCTAAATGACACCATGGGGGGCAATCAGTCAATTCAACATGTCCACTGTGCCGTGTCCACAGTGGTGGTGGGCTCCCAGGTGTCCCCCTATTACAGTGTCCACTTGTGCTATCCACCATGGCAGCCACAGGGCACATGCAGCATTTAAATTTAAATCAGTAAAAAAATTCAGTAAAATTTAAAAATCAGTTGCTCAGTCACACGGAGCCACACTTCAGCTGCTTGACAGCCTCACAGTGCTGCGTTCTCCTGGGCAGCAAGGCTTTATACCTGTCAGGTACATCAGCTGTGTTAGCACAGATGTCACAGTCAGATCATAGAACATTTTCACGATGTTCATCTAGGAAAACACTCTTGAAACAACGAACTCCATTATACTTTTGTCTTTCAATTGTAGGGAACAAATTCAAATTAACGTCTCAATAGTCATGAAAAAAAGATGGTGCTTTACAACTGTGGCCCCCAACCCCTGGTCCCTAGAGCTCTGCAGCACCTTCCCCCCGACAGCCCCAGTCTGTGGAAAAATTGTCTTCATGAAACTTAGGAAGGGGGCAGTGACGGAGCGAAGCTTCGCCTGTATTTAAAGCCGCTCCCCATTGCTTGCCACCCCCACACCACCCCGGCCTGTGGAAAAACTGTCTTCCATGAAACTGGTCCCAGTCCCTGATGCCAAAAAGGTTGGGGACCGCTGCTTTACAGCACTGCTCCTCGCTTCCACTAAGGAACTCCCAATAAAAAAAAAACCTTCCTCTGTTGCTGACGGGGAGCATCCTGGGACAGGCTGGGCCGGGCACTCACCAGGCTCTGCTCAATGAGCAGGCAGAAGAGGACGGCATTCCCCACTTCCCGCAGGTTCTGGAAGCATACCGTCTTCAGCTCTGCGTACTCCACGATGTCCTTCAGCTGGTGGTGGAAGAACTCCAGGATGCCTGTGGTGGCAGAAGCAAGTGGCTGGGTTGGGGGAGGCCCGACAGACATCCCCAGGCCATGCAGTCCTGGGCCTCGGCTCCCACACCTCTTGCCCAGTCAGCCCCGTATCTTAGAGAGGCTATGAGGATACGTATGTCACTACCTCACAAGAATGAGGAGACAGCAATCATCATCCTCAGTGGAGCCAGACAAGGTAGTTGGTAAAATTCAGTATCTCTTCATGGCACAGAAGGGAAAGCACCCAATCTGACACAGGGTGTCTGCAAACCTATGGCTACTGCCACACCCAACGGGGAAGCCTGCACACTCCCTCCGCATGCTCCAGAGCAAGACAGGTGTCGCATGGATGTCCCGATCAGGCAGTGAGGCACGGAAAGGCGCAAGGCATGAACCCCAGATAGCCGATGCTCCCTGACCTGATCTGTAGATTCGATGCTAACCTCTCAAAAACTGCCAGGCTGACTCCAATGTGTGGTCACACAGAAGACCCAGGAAAGCTGAAGCTACTCGGGGAACAACAAAGCTGGAGACACCACAGACTGCAAACCCCTTGTTCCAACAGGACACGCCCGCAGGGCCACCGAGACAGCCCCTTCCTTGCCTTCCTACCCACGCCTAGTTCCCCCACCTTGTTGTCACCATGGCGTGAGCTCAGACCTGCACCCTGGTCAGCCCCCAAGAGGCAGGCAGGAGGGGAGCCAAGAGCAGCCGCCTGCGCACGTGGGTTTCCCACACTGAATTTGGCCCCAAAATTCTCATCTCTAGTCAGGACATGAGCATTAGTTGTATTATCCCAACATTCCTCATCTACCTTCTGAGAATAAATTAAAACTAGATTCTCCTAAGCAAGGGCCACACTGACAGTTATTTCCCTTCACGGTGGCCAAGGGGGACCCGTCACCGTCTCCTCAAACAGCAGCCACAGTGTGGGCACCGGGCAGCATCCAGGAGCTCAGCGACACTGACAGCCCATCAGGAAGGTCTCTCATCGGTCACCCGCATCTGGGAGTGTGGGATCAAGTCACTTAACAAGACAAGGCCAATATGCAACTGTCCAGCTTTCAAGTAAACATCACCAGATAAGAGACAAAAGGTGGTTTTGTTAGTGACAAAAGTTCCTGTGGTCCAATTTTATCATGAAGTAATACCTTTTGAGATCATTGAAGTGATCTATTTGGATAGCCCCAAACCAGCATGCGAGCCACGCAAGCCTGGCCCCTGAAGAGCACATCTGCCCGAGGGCCCCACGGCCTGTAAGCAGGACAGGCCTGAGCCAGAGGGCAAGTCTGCCAGATGGAGAGACAGATGGGACTGTCTGGAGGGGGAGGGGAGAAGGACCCTCTAAGGCCTTCTCTGAGGCTCAGTCCCCCGTAAGCCCAACAGGACACAACAGTGGAGCTCTCCACACTGGCCTGGGGGGTGATTCTTCTGCAGGAGAGCTGGGGGAGGGCAGTGCCTAGAGCCCTGTCACCTCTCACTACCTGACGCTCCCTGGCTGGCCTCATGGGGCCCTCAGCTTCCTCACCTGCAAACGGTGACCCCAACACAACCTGCTACACACCTGCTTCCTGGTGGTAAGATTCATTTGTTCTACTGTAAGCAACTGGGCTCTGTCTGGGCATCCCTACTCCTCCCACATGGGAATGGTGAATCTAATCCTTTTCAATAATCTCCGACCTGAATTCTTTTACTGTGGTCTAAGGGCTGGGCTTTCCCTCCTCTCCAGGGACACGACCACAAGCTCTGCACACGCAGAGGAGCACGCTCACACCCAGCCCAGGGCCTGCACTTACCAGGAGAGCCATACTCGTGCCGGGGCAGGCGACAGATCTTGGGCATCACCTCCATCAGCGTCTTCACATACTGCAGGATCGTGCCTTGCAGCTGCGGGAGAAACAGGCTGCGTCAGCCACTGGCCTCCACTCTGCGGGAGGCTGTGGCTGGTCAGTGAAGTGACCAGGGCTGCAGGATCACTTTGGCTGGGTGTGGAAAGAGAGAGTGGCCTTCACCAAGTGTCTTTACATGACTAAATTCATGTTCTAAACCACAACTCCGCTTTTCAGGGGCAAGTGACCCTGAGGAGTGACAGGAGGAGGGGGAGAGCTCAAGTGCCACATTCCCTATGGCATGCATCATCAACCTCGCAGCGCCGGGGTTCTCACAGGACGGCCTCTGCTCCTCTGACGGGCTGAGAGCAGTGTCAAGACTGGCCTGAGTCACCTGCATGCTCCGCCATGGTGAGGCTGGTAACCCCACACCTTCAAAGTTATCATGTGCGTCGGGGCACAGTCCCCACCTGGGGGTCCTAGCAAGGCCTGGGTTGATCCTGGGTCATGGCTGTGCCAAATGACCAAGCTCTTCTATATTCCAATTAATTTTTTTTCTTTTTTTTTTTTTTTGAGACAGAGTCTCACTCTGTTGCCCGGGGTAGAGTGCCATGGCGTCAGCCTAGCTCACAGCAACCTCAAACTCCTGGGCTCAAGCGATCCTACTGCCTCAGCCTCCTGGGTAGCTGGCACTACAGGCACACGCCACCATGCCCAGCTAATTTTTATATATATACTTTTTTAGTTGTCCAGCCAATTTCTTCTTATTTTTTAGTAGAGACGGGGTCTCATTCTTGCTTAGGCTGGTCTCAAACTCCTGAGCTCAAACGATCCGCCTGCCTCAGCCTCCCAGAGTGCTAGGATTACAGGCATGAGCCACCACACCCGGCCTCTAATTAATTTTTGATCCTGACCTCTATGGCCGTGGATTTGCCAATGTCTTAGAATTCCATTGGCCTCTGCTTTGCATTAGGGTCAGGACCATATCGTCACCTGATTGACTGCTGGAGCCAGTGGCCAAACATTCGGCTTCAAGCTTTCTCTTAGCTAGTGTGTAAAACATGGGAAACTCTAGAAAATCTGTACTTGGCAATAAAGAAGCTTAAAGAAATGGACTCAGTTACAGAAAGGTGACTAAAATATAAAAAGATTAAAGATTTTTTAAAAGTTCTTGCTCAGTGAATGCCAGAAATTACATACAGAAAACTAAATCCCTTATAGCCTACAAGTGACATCGCTCTCCCTATCTTTCCCTCCTAAAACACTTGATGACTCTGAGACCTCTAGGCCAATGGTGGCACTGACACAATCCTGGCCTCAGTCTAGAGTAAGACACATGTGCGTCTGAATCCTTTGCTCACATGCCTAATGCCACCTGCCTCACACAAGTGAATTAGCTGCTGCGCTCACTTCCACGTGTCAGGAGCCTTTGCAGGGAGGCGGTGTGGGAGTTGCTGGCGCACCATCGCCTCCCAGCGGAGCCCTCCTGCGGCCCCTGCCCCACAGACACACTGGAGCCTCCACACACTTGTAGCTTCTCGTGGCCAACACTTTCTCCTCCATTTCCCCCAACCCAAATGTTTCTCTGAAATCTATATTTTATAAAAACTGGTATTTCACAGATGGAAATGGAGTCTTTGAAGAACTGCTCCCTCCCGGACACCTGCCCACTGGACCTCAAGGCGACGGAAGCAGCAAGCCTTGCACGCTGGCCTGGCCTCTGTCGCGTCCTCCTGTGCGTCCTGGGCAAAGTGGTTCTTTGTGGGGGTTGGGGTGTGGGCTACTTCTGTGTCTAAAAAGCAATGCAGGCCGGGCGTGGTGGCTCACGCCTATAATCCTAGCACTCTGGGAGGCCAAGGTGGGAGGATCGCTCAAGGTCAGGAGTTCGAAAACAGCCTGACCAAGAGTGAGACCCTGTCTCTACTAAAAAAAAAAAAAAAAAAAGAAATTAATTGGCCAACTAAAAATATATAGAAAAAATTACCTGGGCATGGTGGCACATGCCTGTAGTCCCAGCTACTCAGGGGGCTGAGGCAGAAGGATTGCTCGAGCCCAGGAATTTTAGGTTGCTATGAGCCAGTGGCCCAGGCAACAGAGTGAGACTCTGTCTCCAAAAAAAAAAAAAGCAATGGAGGCTTCCCTCAGTACCCGAGGGGAATTGGTCCCAGGACCCCGCATGGATACCAAAACCTGTGGATGCCCATGTCCCTGATACAAAACGGCATAGTATCTACAAATAACCTACACACATCCTCCCACATACTCTAGATCATCTCTAAATTACTTATAATACCTACTATAATGTAAATGCTATGTAAACAACTGTTACACTGTATTGTTCTTAAAATTTTTTTTAAGCAAATTTTTTTTTTTTGAGACAGAGTCTCGCTCTGTTGCCCTGGCTAGAGTGCCGTGGTGTCAGCCTAGCTCACAGCAACCTCAAACTCCTGGGCTCAAGCGATCCTTCTGCCTCAGCCTTCCGAGTAGCTGGGACTACAGGCATGCGCCACTATGCCCGGCTAATTTTTCTATATATTTTTAGTTGTCCAATTAATTTCTTTCTATTTATAGTAGAGACGGGGTCTCACTCTTGCTCAGGCTGGTTTCGAACTCCTGGCCTTGAGTGATCCTCCTGCCTCGGCCTCCCAGAGTGCTAGGATTACAGGCATGAGCCACAGTGCCTGGCCTAAGCAAATATTTTTTGATCTGTAGATGTGGAACCCACAAATCTGGAGGGCAAACTATATTCTCTTACAAGGAAAGCAGTATTTTGGTAATTAAAAACTCTTTCTATGAATCAGTTTAAATGATATAGAACCATTCTCTTGAGTTTGGAAAGACAGGGGAGATATCTAACTATATATGCCCGAAGCTAAATAGGACCCACTTGTCTGTTAGGCGATGACAGTCCAGACACAGAGAAGCTTGTCCCACCTTAGTGAATTCACACCCAGGACACTCACCAGGCTCTTGACGACCTTCAGCAGTTCCTCCATGACCACGGCGATGCCCTGATAGCCCAGCAGCCTGCAGATGACTTGAAAGTGCGGAGGCCCCACAAAGTTCCGGTAGCTGCCGTAAATGCTAGAGTAGGCCAGGTTCAAAGCCTGGGGAACAGGGGACGGGGTTTGCAACATGGTCCCTATGCACACATGCAGATGAAGAATCACTGCATGACACACACGCCACACACCTTCCAGTGAAGAGATCCAGTGACTTTATTTGTAAAATATACTGCCCTTATCGGGATTAGGGTCACGAAACCTGTTCAACCTGTTATGAAAAGCAAACTTGCTAAAAGAGAAGAAAAAAAAAAACCATTTGGTGTTTCAACATTTGCTGAACTGCCAATTTGACAGAAGCCATCTGGAGGTCTGGGATGAGAAATGAACACACCTTTGAGTCTCGCCCTGCCTCCCAGGGGAGATGCCCGAGGACAGACCCTGACGGGACAGTGGGAGCTGCCTTCTTAGGGATGCACGGGCGCTCCTGGGGCCGGGAGAGTGGCCCCCACAGGATGGAAGGGTGAGAAAGGTGGTCAGGGTGGTTCCTGCAGAAGGACACCCCTAAGCTCGTCTAAGGATGTGACAACGGGAAGACCCCCCCTAATGTGAGCATTCGGTGCTACAGTCTCCCTCTCAGCACTTCCTCAGCTGCACCCACAAATTCTCATACGCTATGTATTTGCATTTCTTTCAGGTCAGTTTCCCTTGCAACTTCCTCTTTGCCCCATGAATTATTTAGAAGTGTGCTAATTTCTAAGTGTTTGGAGATTTTCTTGTCCCCTTTTTGTTACTGATTTCTAGGGTGAGTTCACTGTGGTCAGAGAACACGCTCTGCATGATTTCAAGTCTTTTAATTTTGTTGCGGTCTGTTTTATGGCCCAGGATATGGTCTATGGTGGTGAATGTCCTGTGGGCATTTGAAGAGTCTGTATCCTGCTCTCTTGGGGTGGAGCGTTCTACACGTCAGTCAGATCCTGTTGGTGTCATTCAGTCCTCTGCTGTTGCTGATTTGTGTCTAGTCGTTCTACCGATTACTGAGAGAGAGGAGTGTTGAAGTCCCCAACTCTAACTGTGGAGGTGTTCACTTTTCCTTTCACTTATATTAGTTTTCGCTTCTAGGATTGAAGCTCTGTTGTTTGGTCATGGGAGCCCCCAAATAGAGTCTGAGTCTAAACTGATCATAATATACTCCACTGACCAAGTCGAACAACATTAAAGCACGGAAACCCTGCCCGGTGCCTGTCCCCTACCCAAGCCCCACGACCCCATCAGACTTAACCATACATAGGTCATCGGCTCAGACACGCCCCCTCCTCCAAGCTCCACCACTGTGGCTTTCAATGCTGGGATTTTGTGTAAGATCTTTACTTGAGAATAGGTTCAATGCTTGAAAAGAAAAACATGAAAATCGTCAGTGAAATCTAATGAGCTCATATGACAGGCGAGGAAATTCATTCCCAGAGCTGCCCTGATTGGCTCGGGCGCAGCTGTCAGAGGAGACGTCACTCAGCAAGCACATGGCCCTGGCCTGCTGCCTGGCTGCCCTGTGGACCAGGCGTACCCTTAAGATGACACATCCCGGGGACAACACAGCCAGAGTAACAAACAACAGATGTGACCTAACTACTGAGGAGGGAGAGGTTACAAATAGCACGCTGTCGAGTACTTAAACTTGGCAGAAGAAGGGCTCTGCACACCCGGCCGCACAGCTCAAGTCCGGAAAGACTTTGCTGCCGGTGCCTGACCCCTGCCTTGTCTAACTGCTGGGGGTTGCGGGGGGTGGGGGAAGCAGCCACCCTGACAGAGCCGGCTCTGGACTCACCAGCTGTGCAACTTGCATTCTCTAACTTTTACGACACTCTGTCTTCGTTCATGAATCAGGGACAATCTTACTTACCTTACAGGAAAAAGAATGCCAGGAATGTGCTTAAGAGAGTGTTTTATTACAAGCTGAAAGCAGGCATTCCCTAAGTGGTGACATTACCAAGAACCAAAAAGATAGGCCAGGCAGGGTGGCTCACGCCTATAACACTAGCACTCTGGGAGGCTGAGGCAGGAGGATCCCTTGAGCTCAGGAGTTTGAAACCAGCCAGAGCAAGAGCAAGACCCCCTCTCTACTAAAAATAGAAAGAAATTAATTGGCCAACTAAAAATATATAGAAAAAATTAGCCGGGCATGGTGACGCATGCCTGTAGTCCCAGCTACTCGGAAGGCTGAGGCAGGAGGATCGCTTGAGCCCAGGAGGATCGCTTGAGCCCAGGAGTGTGAGGTTGCTGTGAGCTAGGCTGACGCCATGGCACTCTAGCCCGGGCAACAGAGCGAGACTCCGTCTCAAAAAAAAAAAACAAAAAAAACAAAAAAATAACATTGTCATAAACAACAAGTCACTCAACTTCATCAATTTTGTTCCCAAAAGACACTAGCCCTCGTTCATTGTTCATAAAGAGAGGACTAGTCAGTCAGTTTTTCGAACGGGGCTCCTATGTATTCCATAATCACACAGACACAAACATGACATATGACACTGCAGCAGAATAAACAGCATCTGACGTGCATGAGTGCTCACGAGTAGAAAGGCTGTTTTGAACACACAACTCTGACATACTGTTTTGGCATTTGGCCTTTTTTGAGGGAGTGGGAGTGTTCTTCGAAAAGTGTCATATAATATGCATAAGATGAGCAGTCAATGTCAGTGTCACTTGTATAAAAGAGTCCAATCTATTTTTTTTCTTTTCTTTTTGAGACAGAGTCTCACTCTGCTGTCCAGGCTAGTGCCATAGCGTCAGCCTAGCTCACAGCAACCTCAAACTCCTGGGCTCAAGCAATCCTCCTGCCTCAGCCTTCCAAGTAGCTGGGACTACAGGCATGTGCTACCATGCCTGGTTAATTTTTGTTATATATATATTTTTTTAGTTGGCCAATTAATTTCTTTCTATTTTTAGTAGAGATGGGGTCTTGCTCCTGCCCAGGCTGGTTTTGAACTCCTGACCTTCGGCGATCCTCCCGCCTCAGCCTCCCAGAGTGCTTGGATTACAGGTGTGAGCCACCATGCCCAGCCCAAACAATCTATTAATAACAAAAAATTACTGGTTTATGTTGTAAGAATAAAAGTGACACAAACATAATTTCTCAAACTGAAGCTGAAATCTGTTACAGTGACAAACTCGGGCCTGGAACTCCTGGCACTGTGGGCTCACGTCTGTGTCTTACTGGGAGCAGACACAATGTCACCTCCCTGCATTCTTGGGGAATAAAAACATGTCTCAAGGGCCTTTAACACCATGATGGACACAGCAGTGCTGTCCTGGGATCGCAAAAACCACCCTCACAGGTCTCCTCCCCGGTGTGCCATCCACACAGCCCGATGCCGGTGGAGGGTCGATCCAGCCCCTGGCTCCTGCAGTCACCCTCACCGGACTCGGGTGGGCAGGGAAGGGGCGCAGACACAGGAAGAAGAGCCTCATCCCCCAGCTCCTCCTCCCCACAAACTCTTCTCTCTTCATCAGTGCGTCACAGAAACTTACTTTGTGGTCACATCTCAAAGAGGTATTAAAAATTTCAGTGTCAAGCCAAGCCCGTAGCAAATCTTTCAGTTCACAGAGACCCAAGAAATTTTTATCTTACTTGCCAAACTTTGTAGTCCTATCTTGTAAAATTACACAGAAGTTAGTTCAGTTCAAGGGAGTAAAACACTACATTTGACTTCCAGAAAGGAGGCATCAGAGCATTTATTCAAATCCTCTTTAAGAATATCCTTTTGATTTGCATATAACATCATATCATAAAAGTCGGCCTCAATACACTGCAACCCTTCCTAAGACCATGTGAGTTAGGTGTTGAGGGGGCTGGAGCTGAGTCCTCCAACCACCCACAGGGTTTCAGGTGAGAGCAGCATCCCAGCAGCTGTACCGCACACCCTGCCCAGGTGAGGCCGGGTCACTGCGTTGTCACCTGGCTACCTGTCCAACGGTCTCCTGGAGGTGTCAACGCAGGTGCAGGAAGCCCAGAATGACACAAAGCCACTCACATCCTATGGGCTTTGGATAGCGCCACAGGACGAAGGGTTTGAGAGGCAGCACATCTTTGAGAGGCTGGTCTTGGGAATGGACAATGTCACTGTCCCAGCGTGTCCCCCAGGCATCAGCACCCCCGGGACCATGTGTCGGCGAGGCTCCCAGCCCCCACTTCTCTCTCTGTCCCTGTACCCACAGCTCCGTGTGAGGCGAGGCTGCCTCCTGCCAGCCTTTAATCTCAAATTTGTAAAAGAATCCACTGCCTTTAAACATCAGCACCCTTATGGAGTAGCTTAAGTGTATTCTTTTTTTAATTGCCATTGTAGAATTGCTAAAAAATAAATCAACCTCCAGAAAACTAAAGACAACATAATTTTTCAAGACCATAATCTTTTCAGTGTCACCCTCACCCCCCCTGCACCCCATTTCCCCAAGAGGAGCCTCACGCCCCTTTCGTCACATCCCTGCCCACGGTTTGCACACATTGAAAAGAGGCCCCCTCTCCTGCTCAGGGACATTTCGGTCACAATGAAAAGACCACCCGCTGCCCGCCACTGGCTCTCACCAAAGGGTGGAGGGCGTGGCAGTGCGAGCCGGTATCTGCCGCTCCACAAAACCAGCGCCCTGACTGGGGTGTCTGCCCTGTTCTAAGGTGCAAACGCTCCCTCCTCGGCCAAGATCAAGCCACTCACTGCCTGCAGGGAGAGGAAGGCAGGCAGCAAAGGCACCGAAAAGAGAAGCTCTCTGAAGAACAGAGGGCCAGAAAGGAATGCTTTAGAAACATCTTTTCCACTCCTCCGACCCAGCTGGTGCCCTGAAGTGCCAATGCCCAGGTGCGGGCCACACGGGACAGCAGGGCCCAGGCCCTCCCCGTCATGGCTCCAGCGCCCAGCAGATGGGAAAGATGACGTCCTACGATCACCCCGAGACACCTCGCTCGCTTTGCACTTGTCTCACTTCCTTAAGTGTTCGGCTCCTCAGCAGTGAGGACACTGACGTGCTGCTCAGTGCTGGCGGCCGGGCCCCAGGACTGCAGGTATGGGACACTCCCACCAGCAGCAAGGATGGCAGTGCCACCGTTCACAGAAGCAGCTGCGTGCTTTAACCTACTCCTGTGTGATGGGCAAGATAATTCTTACCCTGTCGTTACTTCGCACAGTCGCGGCTGAGCCGGAGATCTACTTCTATTTTTCAGTATGTGTTTGTGGAGTGTCCGCTCATTTCATCTGTCTTGTTTTTTGCTACAGAATGTTTATCTTTTCATTACTGAATCATAAGAGTGCTTGAAGTATTGAGACAACAAACCCTTAATAACACTCAGACATGTCAGTCCATCCTTCCCTCACATGGACATTTGTCCTATCCACAGAGCTCAGACGCAGCGTTCTGGGGTGTCGCTCACCAGCTGACATCTAGCTTTTCTGCTGCCGGCTGTCATCGCTCCTGGACAGCGTCCTGGCCCCACTGCAGGAAGGCGCTTGAGCCTCTTGCACATGCTTTCTTGCCTCAATGTTTTAAAACTTTTACACCTCCCAATGATCTCATTTATTTTAGAGCCAGGATGAAGCCAGACCTGGCCAGACCCCTGCCACGAGGGCGCAGTTACCTACAAGCTAATCTAGAGACAGGCTTTTGGGGGTTGGTTGATTAGTTTCTGTTTTAAATTACTGCTACTTTTCAGGAAGATGATAATGGAATGGAAGGAAAAATATAATATTTTATACATGGCAGGATACATTTAAGTCATTGCAACTAAACGGATTTAAATTAAATTTAAAAAATATGCTTCACTATGATCTTAAAAATCGTAACACAAACACAAGAGAACCTACCTTGGATCCATGCAAATACTGAGGTTGTGCATTAGGCTGCTTATCTCTTTGAAATTCCTGAGAAAATGGCAATACTGTCCGAACAAACCTAAATAAGAAACGTTTTTTTAAAAAGAAGAAAGAAAGAAGAAAACCAACTTTAATGGTAGCTCTTTAAAATTCAGAACTTTTCCATGACCCATCTATTAAAGCTTCCTCCCAGTCAATGATATGGGAAATTCTAACAAATCAAAAATCATAGAATGAATTAGATATAAACTCTCTAAAGTATGATAAATGTACCCAAAGCTCAAGAGCCACAGCAGGAACACCTGTTATCCTTCAACCTGTAAACAGAGTTTCCACACTCAGAGAAGGAGTCTGGTTCATTAGTACCAGAACTGTCTCAAGCCTAACCCAATGTGTAGATAACTACCTGGGAACAACCAGGCTTTTTTGCACCCCCAGACACCGTAATGACAGTGGGGACTCCACCCCGCAAGAACAGTGACATTCTAGTTACTCAGATCACTGGTCGAGAGTACCACGGGGGAACCAGTAAAAGTATTTATGACCATACTTGTCTAGTCCAGAGACTATGTCTTGATAATGGATTAGGGGCCATTTAAAATCCAATGCTTAAGTTTTCAAGCAGAAACATCAAACACGGCTCACACTTTCAAATTGGAAGGGTTCATTTAAACATATAAAACTTTTGCAAAGAATCATGATCAAGAAAAACACTTGGATCTGCTAGTTATTTAACTCTAAGAACTTGATCAACTCATAATTGCATTTTAGGAAATAAAAAATGATGCATCTGTCCAAATGCTGCTGTCACACAAAATGTGCATGTCTGAGGGGAGCCCAGCAGCCCGCATGGCAGAAGCATTTATGCAGACAGGACGACGGGGCAGAAGCGCAGCCACCTGGGCCCGCTTCCCACCCACCACAGCACTGCTGCTGTACCCATCAACTGCAGGCCTCCAAATCACCTAAATTAGGACCCCAGCAGAAAATCACATATTTCCCTCCTTGGGTGCACTTTTTTCCAAAACGATGCTGGATTACTACGCTGTCAGTCAACTAACTAGTATCCCTGGTATGCCACAACCCTCAGGGCTGCACGTGTCTGTGTGTACCTGTGTATGTCTGTCTCTCTGACTGCGTCTGTCTCTGCGTGTCTACGTGTACATCTGCCTGTGTATATGTGTCTGTGTATGAAAATGTGTTATCCGTGTGTGTCCGCATGTGCACGCACCCGTGTTCACCCACCCGCTCCAAGAAGGGCATTCCATCAAGAGGCATCCAAGTCAGGGAACCCCATTCCCCAGACACTGCTCACACTGTGGGACGCCCCTGAGAGCATCACACCTGCAATGCTGCACCCACCAGTCGGCTTCCGTCCACCTCTGATGGTGACAGGGGTGGGGAAAAAACAGCAAATTGAAAATCCCAGCACAAATCAACTTAAGGGAGCCAAACACCAAAGTGAGACACATATTTATTTGACAGAAGTTTTTTCTATGTCTGCTTAGAGGAGCACAATATGTTTTCCCAAAGTAAGAATGTTTAAAGTGCCTTTTAAATTTTAAAGGTCTTATTTTGTCTATAATGTAGGTAAGATTTAAAACTTTGAAAGTAATTACTCCCTATGTTATTAAAAATTTTAATCAATATACATGTATACAATACATATATTTATTCTCTATTTCTAAACAATATACTTCCACAACTTTTTCTTGGTTTACCAAATTTAGATATTTATTGATTCCTGGGTAGAAGGATTTGGCTGGCCTTTGACCCCAGTTCCGGGAGGCACCCTCTAAACCCTTGGAATTTCTTCATGACAAGAGTGACTCTGTTATTTACGGAGGGGCTCTGGGACCACACCTGAGTTTATACCACCCGTGTGACTAGAGGGCTGGGGCTGTCAGCCTGGTGAACTTGCCATGGAGGGGCTGGAGGCTGAGCCCTGTCACTCGGCCCATGATTCAGTCAATCCTGCCTATGTAATGAAGCTCCAACAAAAACTCTGGACACCAAAGCTCAAGTGAGCCCCAGATTGGCAGTGCTCTTCAAGCATTGTGTGACCTCAATGCTGGGAGGGAGACACATCCCTGAGGACAGGGAAAGGTGTGCATGTGGCACCCTCCCAGACTGTGCCCTGTGCGTCCTTCTAGCATGTATGCTTTTGCCACCGTTGACTGTAATGGTAAGCGAGGTGTGCTCAGCGAGCTCTGGGAGTCTTCCACCGGTGGGGCTGGAGGAGGGCAGTCCCTGAATCTGTAGCCAGCTGGTGAGAAGTGAGGGTGGCCCTGGGGACCCCAAATTGGTGGCTGATATCTGCAGTGAAAGCAGTCTTGTGGAGGGCTGTGCCCTCAGACTTTGCAGTTTGGCAAGCTCATTGCAATCCTCTAAATGGGAAAACTAAGGTTCAGCACCAACATCCTAAGTCCCTACTCCACACTTCTCAGCTAAATCGAGACTCAGTTTTCACTTTATTACGACTCTGATCAGTGCTGAGTCCAGAAGTGACCTTCCTTTGTGTTTATCCTGCCTGAAGTTCATTGAGCTTCTTGTATACATAGGTTTATAGTTTTCATCAAATTTGGAAATTTTAGGCCATTGATTTTCAAATATTCTTTTCTGCCCACCCGTAAACCTCTTACTAGGGTTCCAATTACAAGCACATCAGAACACCTGATGCTGTCCCGCAGTTCAGAGGCTCTTCTCATTTTTTTCATCATTTTTTTTTTTTTTTTGCTGTCTGTGCTTCAGATATTTTTCATTGTTATAATTTCAAATTTACTGAACTTCTGTAAAGTTTAATCTGACATTCAGCCCAAGTAAATTTTTCATTTCAGTTACTGCATTTTTCAGCTTTAATTCATTTTGTTCTTTTATGTAACATCCATTTATCTCTGCATTGTGTTGGTTTTCCACTGACTCCTGGAGCACACTTACAATTGCTGTCTCAACATCCTCGTCTGCTAATTCCATCATCACTGTCATTTCTGTCTGTTTTCTACTGATTGATTTTTCTCCTGGTTATGGGTCTCATTTTCCTGGTTCTGGCATATCTAGTAATTCTTGATTGGGTGCTGGGCATGGTAATGTAACGTTGTGGAGTGTCTTGACTTTATTACTGTCTTTTTTGAGTACTGAAGGTTTTGGCGGGGGGGCAGGCAATTAAGCTACTTGTGAATCAGATGGATCCTTTCATGAGTTGTTTTTGGCATTTCTAAGGGTAGGTAAAATATTCGATACTCTAGAGCTGGTTTAGCCCTACTACTGTAGCAAGACCCTTCTGGCACCTCTGTTCATGCCTGGGTGTTCATTGGGGTTTCTCCACTCTTGCTGGTCGGAACCCAGATGACTCCTGTGAGCTCTGGGAATTACTCAGCTTATAGCTGCCAGCAGAGGTACAACTGAGGGGCACCTCGTGGTCTATATTGGTGTCAGGTGCAGTTTCTCTGTGAAGCTCCTTCCTCTCCTGTACTCCACCCTGCAAATTCCAGCTGTCTCAGCTTCCCCAAATTCCAATCTGTCTCATCTACTAAACAAGACCTCCATGCTGTACTTGGACTGCCTCTGTACTTGGTCCAGAAAGTAATTCCATGCAGAAAGCCAGGAAGATCACAGGGCTCATCTCATTTGATTCCTTTGTGCAGTGTTATACCATGTGCAATGTTGATTCATCTATTTTGCCCAGTTTTTCACTTGTTCAAGAAAGAATAAATCCAGACCCTGTTACTCCATCATTCAAAATAACTTTTAAACAAATTTTGACTATATACTCTTCAGTCTAAAGACAAAAAAATCGAAAACAAATACTGAATCCTAGTTGGCAGGTTTACGTTTCACAGTGGTAAGGATGAGCAATTCTGAAACTACCTTTTGAGTTTCCTAGACAATAAGAAAACTGTAAACAATTTAGTAAATGAATAAATATACTAGTAATAATGAAACAAAGATTCTCAGTGCTTAAGGAAGTTGGAAAAATAGAAAGAGAGAAGACTGGAATGAACTCTGAAGTGATGAAACTGAACTGGAGATAAACTCATGCTTTTTTTTTTTTTTGAGACAGAGTCTCACTCTGTTGCCCAGGCTAGAGTGCCGTGGCGTCAGCCTAGCTCACAGCAACCTCACACTCCTGGGCTCAAGCAATCCTTCTGCCTCAGCCTCCTGAGTAGCTGTGACTACAGGCATGTGCCACCATGCCCAGCTAATTTTTTCTATATATTTTTAGTTGACCAATTAATTTCTTTCTATTTTTAGTAGAGACGGGGTCTCAGTCTTGGTCAGGCTGGTTTCGAATTCCTGACCTTGAGCGATCCACCCACCTTGGCCTCCCAGAGTGCTAGGATTACAGGCGTGAGCCACCACGCCTGGCCCGATAAATTCATGCTTTTAACATACAAATAGCAATACAGAAACACACACACACACACACACACACACACACACACACTATGGTTGAACTGTATCTCCAAAAAAGATACACTTAAGTCCTCACCCCTTGTACCTTAGAATGTGAATTTATATGGAAACAGGGTCATTGCAGCTGTAATTCGTTAAGATGAGGTCACACTGGAGTAGTAGGATAGGCCCTTAATCCAATATGACTGTGTCCTTACAAAAAGAGAAGAGACACAGGGTCAGACACACAGGGTGAACATCAAGTGAAGACAGAGACAGAGACTGGAGTGGCGCAGCTGCAAGCCAGGCAACACCAGGGGCTTATGGTTACCACCAGGTGCTGGGAAAAGGCAAGAAAGGATGTACCCAGAGCCTCAAAGGGGGCATGGCCTGCTGACACCTTGATCTCAGACTTCTGGCCTCCAGAACTGCAAGAGAATAAATTTCTGTTGTTTTAAGCCACTCAGTGTGTGGTGCTTTGCTACAGCTGCCCTAGGAAACCAATCCAGTACAGTAAAAGTATTTCCTAGCTCTGACCACCAAAAGGGTCTAGAAACAGTGACACCTCAATGGCAATGAGCACACCTGTGTGCCCAGACTTAGTTCTTAAATATCATTGTCCTCTAAAGGGAATCCTTGAAGAAATGGCAGATCCCAAGGATGGAGGGGAGGAATGCAAGACGGGCCTGGAACATCTCGTGGCGCAGAAGTTAGGGCAGTGCTGAAAGAACAATGGCGACAGGCCAAAGGAGACAAGAGGGGGCACGAGGGCACGCCTGCCCCAACTGGGCTGATCTGAGCCTCAAAAGTCAACTAACCATCGTAACAGATTATAAACCTGAGTAGGAATCCCTGAGTCCTTGCGGATAATAAACAAACAAGCAAATAATAAATCAATCCTAACACATACAGCGGAATGCCAACTAACATCTGGAGAGGAAATGAAGGAATTATAAACTGCCACCGTGACACTGACCTGGGCAAGAATCAACAGATGCTAAAACGAATGGGTCAAATTTGAAAGAGACACAGTTTATTTACATAGTCTCAAATTACCTCCCTACGAATTACTGATAAATTTCAAACAGAAATTTATCCACATAGACAGTGGAGACACGTGGCAGCCGGCACAGGGACAGAAGTCACCATGAACAGTGATGAGCTGAGCTGCAGCCCTTGGCTCCATGCATGTCACAGCGAGGACTCACACCCCTGCCTGTGGTCTCTTGTCAAAAGGGCTTGACTCTGGTGCCGAGGAAATGCCATTTGCCACCTTTGTTCCACAGCTACAGCACTGGCACACATTTATCAGCCGCACAGGTTAAATTCCAGTCACAAACCACCCAGAGCTACCAGGCAAACTCTTTAATCGGAAATAAGGAGCTAGGCCAAGTGACAAGCACAGTTCCGGCCTGTCTCAAGCAGCTCTCAGATCCCAGGTGGCATGATTTTGTGTGTCTTCTCAGGTTTCAACGCATAGTTTGGATACTCAAAATCCTGCTTTAAAATGCCCTTTCCAGATATTGAACCTTTAATGCTTCCACTGGAAGACTTGTGAAAAATACGGATGTAATGGCTTGTACCAACACAATGGAAGGTGGAAGTTGCCTGGGTAAACCAGAGCTCTTCTGGAGGGGGGAGTGCTCCTTGACAAGCTAGGCCACCTCAGTTGTCCCCAGGCCACCAGGAGGCTCAGGTCACTGCACGCTGGTCCCTGCCCAAGAGGAGTGCCCTGAGACAGCAACTCTGCGTCTCCTGGAGAGTGACACGCATGGAACTGTGTTCCGGGTGAGATCAAAGCAGCCTGCATGGGGAGCACCCAACGTGTCCAGGAGCCTCCTGCTGCCCAAAGTGAGTTAGAATCCCCGAATCCTTGCTGATAATAAACAAACAAGCAAATAACAAATAAATCCTAACTACATGAGGCCCTGGGAGCAGCCACCAGGTGCATCGTGCCGGTCTGCGAACAGGAGCGTTCACCACACCTCGTGGGGTTGTGGGGAAACATGCGATCACGGAAGGCTGCCCCAGCAGCCACCCTCACATGCACAAGATTTGGTGCTGAGCCACAGCAAGATGTAGGAACCGTGGCTCCCCCGCCAGGCTCCCGCCTTGGCCCAGTCACTCCATCTTCACGTGCAGGGCCGTGACTGCCTGCCTGAGGGCTGGCCTGGGGCTGCACCTGCTAACAAAGAGACCGAGGGGCCCTGAGTACTCTGTATGTGGGAAATAATGGGGAGCAGAAGGGAGGTGGGGGACAACAACCCAGCAGGCCAGTGGGGTGGGGCAGGCGTGCTCACCGGTTGGTGGAGCCATTGTAGCAGTAGTTGGGCAGGAAGTCATAGTTGAGCTCCCAGAAGACATGGAGCGTGATTCTCCCGTAGGGCGCGGACACGTTGTGGTTGGCCTCCCGGAACATGGCATCAAAGCTGTCCAGCGTCAGGTACCGGCTCAGCAGCTTATGGGTCATGCGGTTGATTTCTAAGAGGCCATCCAGCTCCTATGGGGCCACAAAGACAGGGTGTGGGGACAGAGCTGGGCTAGGCAGGAAGGAGCACCTCCATCAGATCCCCACCTAGGCCTCACGGTGCTGGCGGGGCTGCACTGAGTGGCCACCAGGGAGGGTGAGCTCTGGCAGGCGATGTGAGCTTGTCTCCCACCATACCCTCCTTGCTGTGGTTGCCCCCACTGGGCCACTGTCCTTTCTCTACTGCAGTCACCTCCAGCACCCCGACAGGGCAGAGGCCACAGGTCGCCTCCCAGCACACCATTCGAGTCTGCAACACAGCACAGCCGGCAGCTGCACGTCCTCAAGTGTTGGGCTAGGTCAGCTTCCCAGGAGTTATTTAAAAGCACATCTTCACAGGCCCTGCAAACCCTCACACCGCCTGCCCACGAAACTCGCCTCATCTGTGCCGTCCAAGGCGGCAGCCAGTGCTGGGAACACGGCTGCTCCCGCCTGAGACGTGCTGAGTGTGGTGCACACGCCACACTCCAACTCAGCATGAGACAGCACGTCAACTCTCCCTCAATAACACTGCCATAGGGATAACACATAGAACTGGTAATTTGGGAATACATATGCTTATTAAAATATATATTATTAATAAAAATAATTCCACCTATTTCCTTTTCTAATGTGACTGCGAGTAAATTTCAAATTATGGATCTAGCTCGCGTTATACTGCTATCGAACAGCACCGGTCTGGCCCAGAGCCTTGACCAAGGATTTTAATCAAAATCACATTTGGCCAGTAACAGTTAAAACACCAAGGCCCTGTACCAAACCATGCTTGTGAACAAAGGCGGCCCAGTGCCTCTGAGGCCCAGCCTGTCTGGTTCTGGGGAAGAACTTGAAGAGCCCCGCTCCCCATTTGGCTGCTACAAAACCCTTGCTCACACTTCCTTTCCTCGGCTCTGGCAAAGGGCTAAGGAAACTGGATCTTCTTTTCCTGACTGCTCTGCTCAGACAGCCGAAGGAATTTTTCTTCTCCTTAAAGTCTAATCCTTTTACTGCAGTAGTTCCTGGTGTTGGGCAGTTCAGGTCAATTTTCCTAAGTAGATGGTATATTCTTTTAATACACACTTTCAGTTTTCTTTTATCAACGTTTTCTTGAAAAACACGTTTTAATCTTTGTTCCATTCAGATGCCTTGGTTTTCTCCTTCAGGGACCTCTATGATACGAATGTTGGACCTTCGTTTTCTATCTTCCATATCATTTTCTCTCAAGTCCTTTTTCTCTATCTTAATTTCCTCTTGATTTTAAAAATTTTCCTCATTTTATTTCTCTTGAAGTCATCATCCATTATGTTCTTTCTCGTGTAGTCTTCATTTTTGGAACAATTCTTTCTTTAGTTTTTCATTCTTTCATCAGTTCCATCATCTCTCTTTTCCAAACTGTCTTTTCTGCCATTATCTTATTTCTAGATTTCTAAAAATTCTGAGTTATGTTATTCTTTCACATCAACTACCACTTTCTTAATTTCTTTTAGCTCGTTTTGAAAGATGAGGTTATGGGTTTTCCTAAGTCTTACGGACATCTTTCTGTCATGCTCTCGTTGGCCGCAGGGACACTGTTGTGCACTTACAGTCTCTTTATTGCACAACGCACCTGATCCGGACTGGACCATGATCCTCATCTATGCTCAACTGCTAAGTGAAAAAAGCCCTCTCATGCTTTGGGGGTGGCAGGAGCTGGCCAGGGCTGATCACAACAACAGCTCCTGCTTTCTGGGATCTGTCTGTCCTGCTCCCCTCCCTTAACTCTGCCTGTATTCTTCTTTGCTCCAAAACCCCTAACCATCACCAGCCTATGTGGTATCCCCAGCAGCTTTTCCCACATGCACCTCTCTCAGAAGGGGATTTTGATTCATTAGAATCTGGAGTTTGCAGGGCCGACTGTTCTAATCCCAACAAAGCTTATCTCAGCATCCTGGAGGAGCTCTGTGGAAGTTATTCTCTGTGGGCCATGAATGACAGCAGGAGCTGGAGCCATCAACCCAGGCTCCCCAAATTCAATGGGGCCAAGTCGTGGGCAGCACAGCCAAAGTGTGTTCAAATGGCTTTGTCCACAGAGACCTTGGCATTGGCTAATGTATCGTGGTATCCCCAGGGCTGCAATGACAATGAGCCTTCGAAAGTCTTATTTGATCTGGATAAAGGGGAAAGCAAGCTCTAGGTCGCCTGAACACACAAGTGTGACGCGAATCATCACAAAGGAAATCTCTGCTCCTCAACTAGTTCCCAGACCCAGAGCTCCATGGATGAAGGGAGGAAGAGGAAGGCTCTTCTGACACTAACAAAAACGCATAATACAAATCCTCCTCCTACGCTCCCCCAATGGAAATGGACAGCCACTTATCGAGATGACCAACCAGTCCGTTCAGGATTACTGGACACTGGCTCTGAATTGACATTAATTCCTAAAGATTCAAAGATACTGCGGTCCAGAGCCGGGGAGGCCTGGGGATCAGCAGAGCTGGGGAAAAGTAACTGCGGTTTTAGCATTGTTGAACTTTGCCATTTGATGTTGGAATACATTCTTAAATAAATGTGGTTATGTTATACATCATTTTAATGCACAGTTCTTGCTTTATGTTTTTTTGCTAATGACTTAGTACTTGCTGTTTATTTTGTATTTATTTTAGACTACAGAAATGATATTAGACAAAAAGCAAATTTGAACAATTTTTTATTCAAGTTCAAAATGGGTCATAGAGCAGCAGAGACAATTCACAACATCAACAACATATTTGGCCCAGGAACTGCTAACAAAAAGTACAGTGCAGTGGTGGTTCAAAAAGTTTTGCAAAGAAAACAAGACCCTTGAAGATGAGGAGCACAGTGGCCGGCCATTGGAAGTTGACAATGACCAATTGAGAGCAATCATTGAAACTGATCCTCTTAAAACTATATGAGGGCCGGGCACAGTGGCTCACGCCTGTAATCCTAGCACTCTGGGAGGCCAAGGCGGGTGGATTGTTTCAGTTCAGGAGTTCAAGACCAGCCTGAGCAAAAGCAAGACCCCACCTCTACTAAAAATAGAAATAAATTAATTGGCCAACTAAAATATACAGAAAATATTAGCCGGGCATGGTGGCTTATGCCTGTAGTCCCAATTACCTGGGAGGCTGAGGCAGAAGGATTGCTTGAGCCCAGGAGTTTGAGGTTGCTGTGAGCTAGGCCGATGCCACGGCACTCCAGCTGGGTCAACAGAGTGAGACTCTGTCTCAAAAAAAAAAAAGAAAACCTACACGAGAAATTGCCAAAGAACTCGAGGTTGACCATTCTATCAATGGGCATTTGAAGCAAACTGGAAAGGTGAAAAAGCTTGGTAAGTGGGTGCCTCATGTTTGGTCATGTACATGACCAAAAATCAAAAAAATTGTCATTTTAAAGTGTCATCTTCTCTTCTTGTAAGACACAACAAACCGTCTCTTCGTCAGATTGTGACATGCGATGAAAAGTGGATTTTATATGACTGACGACCAGCTCAGTGGTTGGACCGAGAAGAAGCTCCAAAGCACTTCCCAAAGCCAAACTTGCACCAAAAAAGTCATGGTCACTGTTTGGTGGTCTGCTGCCGGTCTGATCCACTACAGCTTTCTGAATCCCAGCAAAACCATTACGTCTGAGAATTATGCCCAGCAAATTGATGAGATACTTATTCCTAATTTACTCATCACCCTTCATTTGTATGGAGTTTGTAGATTTCTTTGTAAAAATTTTGTCACGCTGGGTTCATTTCCAAAAATGTACATCTTTTTGAGATTGTGGTAAAAAGTTAAAAATTTTTATCTATTAGCTCATTGCTACTAAAATGTAAGCATGTCAAGTACTCTGCTATCTTTTGCTGTAGTTAGGTATGATTTATTCAAGATTGGTATTATTTGTTCTTTGAAGTCAATTTAGAATTATGAGTACTAAGAATAGATGCTGAAAAAGAGACTCGGGATATGCCAAGTTCAATTAGTGCACATCTTTTATTATCTATACAAGAATTGGACCTACCATTAGTTCAATTTATCAATAAGGACAAGTAAAATTAGTTCCAGTACTTACAACTATTGATGTCAAGTCTTCACTTTCAAACCGTCCAATCGCCAGTTCCAGGGACTTATACATGGCTGCTGAGACCCGCTGAGTGATCAGACGATTGAGGTCTATCGACCTGCCCAGGAGCTGGGGGGAGGCAGGAGGGAGGGACGGGAGGGAAAGAGTGAACTCAAAAACTTATGAACCACAAAAGGCAAATGAACAAGCAAAAAACATTTAAAAAACCCCAGAATCATATTTCAAAAGACAAACAAAATTTATCTGTAGAAGGATATGGCAGAAATTTAGACATTTTAGATGAAAGTGTGTGTGTGTGTGTGTGTGTGTGTGTGTGAGAGAGAGAGAGAGAGAGAGAGAGAGAGAGAGAGAGAGAGAAGGAGAGAGAGAGAGAAAGAAAGAGAGAGAACTCTCCTTAAGTATTCACCCTACTTTACTGGAGCTGAAATTCTTAAGTCAAAGCCATAAAGCACTTTAGTACAGTCATTTGCATTGAATTTGCACTTAAATCACGGGCTGCAACCCCAAGCCTCCCCACAGACCCTGGAGAATCTGGGTCTGTCAACAATGACAGCCTTTGTAACAGTGTCCAGGACCAGCCACCCACCACACAGTGTGGCCTGGGTGTGTCTGATTTTGCACATGTGTTACAATCACAAATAAAAGTATCTCTACTTCAGAGTCCTAAGAACACATGTATACCTCAATATCATTTCAGAAACATAAAAATATTGCAAAGCCCTTGTGAGAAAAGTCCTCCAAAATGTGCATGGTGGTTATTTGTAGATAGAGAGTAGAACTAAATGAAACTTTCTCTACGGTTTTCCATATTTTCCCTTTTTTTTTTTTTTTGTTTTTGTGGTGATTATATATCGTTTTTAAAAATACCACAAAAAAAAAAAAAAAAAGCACCGTGTATCTTTAAATTCTTCACACTGGGTCTCTGACACTCCGAGCTGAGGAGTGCTGCTCACTTCGTTCTTTCTAAGCCCTGGCTTCTGGGCTCCTGGAGAAGGGCCAACCCCTCTAGGCCACACCTCCACCAGGAGCCCGGGCAGGGCAGGTGCAGAGTGCTCAAGTGTGTTTGAGGTTATCAGATAGAAATTGTTTGTCTTTAAAAGCCTGATACTTTTATAAGGACACTCACACAGGCATATAACAACATACCGATACCTGTTGAAACCTGCTCAGCCATAAGAAAACCCCAACATTTGCAAGGCGTGCTCCACGCGCGGCACACCTGGGAGGGCCCGACGCACCTGCACGTGTCTCTGCTTCAGCAGCGTCTCGTAGCGGTTAGAGGGTGGGAGGTGGATCGTGGCTCCCTGATTCTTGCATTCCGATCGTAACCGTTTATCGAGAAGCAAACTAGTACAGAAGGAAGACAGGACGTTTTTCACACATCGTAAATTTTAACAGAAACATCAGATTGAATTATCTAAGATTCTGTATCAAGCTCACACACAGACATTCATACTCACCTTCCTGCCATAACCTTATAATATGCAAATATCTGGTCTGCTAGCTTGTAAACAAACTGGTCAAAACATAGATTCACCTGAAGACAAAGAAAGTACACGTTAGAGATTGCATCCCTAAACCAAGACTGAAAAACACAATCTTCTGCTAAGGCAGCTCACTGAGGCTCTTCTTAGAAAAAAGAAACTAGAAACTATCTTACTGTCCGACAATAGCACAGTAAGTTAGGATGTGGCCAGAAGTGACCACCACACAGCCAGTGACAATTATGCCAGAACCATTCTTACTGAGGGAGAAAAATGTTCCTATTCCTTTAAATTGAAGGGAATATGAAAAAGTCTCCCTTCACCATGTGCTCCAGGTGGCTAACGTGCACTGCATCCTGGTCCCCACCTACGGGCAGCTCCTGCCGCCAGCTGTGCCACCCAGGAGCCACCGCCAGAGCACCTCTCGCACTTCCCCTGGAGCATGGCAGGCTGCTCTGGGTGCTCTGGGTACAAGGTTAGTCAGGAGACACCCCCGAAACCCAGACTCCTGCTTGCAAATGGGGCTAGCATGCCAGTCCTCCCTTAAGGACACCTGTGTCCAGAGACAAGCAGGACCCGGGGGCCTGGCAGACAGAGACAGGAGGGACGCCTCTGCCTCCACCCACCCTGCATTGTCCAGGGACCCGGGAGACCTCCCTGAGGAACTGCTTTTGGGTGGTCTTCGTGAGTGGGGGGAGTTGACAATTTGTTGAGGTTAAATTCTCTTATATCCTAAACTAGAGAATAAGATTTCTCTCCTTAGCTATGCGGACACTGACCTGAGAACTCCATTTGTGGGAATTTGGCCTCAAGAAACAATCCAATGCAAATAAAAAAATGATGTGTCAAGAAGAGCATCAAAATACTATTAATAATAACCAAAACCAAAAACTAGAGACATAATGGGTTGGGTCAGTGCAAAGATCACGTTCGTAACAGAAATCAGGGGAAGACGCAGCAACTGCTTATGACAGCTGTCACGTGCAGAGGTTGTAGCGACAGAGGGGAGTGCAGACAGGGGGCTCACAAAAAAACGCTGCTTCACGTTTACGCCGCCTTGTATTCCAAAGAAAGAATAATTCCTTTAACACTCAGAGGAAAAAGAAGTTAAAAAGGAAATTGAATTAAAGGAGACGGAAAGCAACGGATGCGTAGGCTCTCACCTCTGCCTCGATTTCATCGTAGAGGAACTGCTTGTTGAACCTGGTGAGCGCGTAGTGGGCGCTGTCATTGTACAGGTCCAGGGAGTAGAGGACGTACCTGCGGAGGGTGGCAGCAGTCACCAGCCGGCTCCCACTCCACGGACTCCCAGCTCTAATAGCCTCCGACTCCACAAGAAATTTAATTCCCATTTTTCTCTCTCATGAAAGGAAAATCTATTTTTAGTTCAAACACCAAACCCTCCTGCCGAGAGCCTCTGGTGGCTGCACCTGAGGCCACCACTGCACCTGACAGGCTGGGGGGTCGAGAGAGGACCCCACGGGAGGGACAAGCTCACTCAAAGGCCACGCTCAGACGAGGGCCTCCATCTCCCTGCCTTGTCACTTACCAGGCTTTAAAACACTTCACCACAAGTATGTGGCATTTTTTTTTTTAACGACAAAACTGAGTTATTTTCTTATTTTAAAAATAAACTGTCTGATTTAAACAGCTGGCCACAAGCACCCCGGTGTCGGGCTTGTGTCTGAAAGCCCATCTCCCCCAGCTCACGTCTGGACAAGACACAGAGGCCAGAGGCCTCAGGAGGCCGACAGCGCCACAGCAGCGGGAGAAGCTGTGTGAGCCGGCGGGGCCAGATGGCAGGAAGCTCACCCGGAGGAGGAGCGAGACCGGCTCCAGCTCCTCACACAGGCCCTCATGCCAAAGGACAGGCTGTCGGAGGCTCTGCGCGGCCACTCCACACACGGTGGAAGGCGATCGTCCTGTTTGTCCCCTGGGTGCTACAAGGGACCCATGAGGACTGATGCACAAAGAACATAGGTGCTTCCCATTTGTGGTGCTTGGAAGGACCACTGGGTTGTCCCCCACAAGATACCCCTGTTTTAATTGCTTTCTCTTCCACGGACTTCATCATTTTGGAAGACTGACCCCTCCACCCCGGCTTAGAGTCCCAACCCTCCAAAACAAAGCTGCTCAGTCAATGCTTCCTTTCCCAGTTGCATCGGGGTCAGAGGCGGTGCCACACAGGAGGGCTCCTCCCCTGTAGCCCCAGTGCCCTCGGCACGGCCACACCTCGTGGGGCCTGCGCTGCAAAGGCCTGGAGAAGGCCCAGACTTGTCTCGTCTCCCTGATCCAGGCTGGTCCCAGGGCCCTGCCCAGCACCCAGGCAGAACAGGAACCTGACCAGTCTAGTACCTGAGCTCCTCATTTCAGTCTGAAGCCAAGAAACTAGTTCTTTGTACCACTCTCCGAAGCTCAACCCAGGAAACATGATTTCAAAGGAAATGCTGGAAACAGTCTAGGCTCCCTCCTCCACCTCCCTGGAGAAGCCCCAGCCACCACGAACACAGGGCCCATGGGACGCTCACTCCATCATCGATGCCTCCTTGGTCTCCAGGATGTGATCTGTCAGGATCCAGGGCATTGACATCTCAATGGGGAACTGGATCCTCCTGCCCATGGTCAGCTCCAAAAAGAACTCTCGGAACCACAACTGTGAAAGGTCACAGCACTGCTGCAGCGTTTCTTGGAGGATTTAAACAACACTGGGTTACCTTCCGCAAGCAGAAAAAGATTCAGCAGAGACGACACAAGATGGGCTGCGTGCTGGGTGCCAGCTCCTCCTCACTCAGTCCCAAACCATGCGGTGTGAGATGAGCAGGGAGGGGTCTCCAGGGCCACTCCAGGAACAAGACCAGCTAGGTGTGGCTGCAGGTGAAGCCACCTGTGGACCCTGCGCATTCTGAGCAGTCAGCGTCTGCCTGCCAACACGGGCCTCATCAGCCCTGTGAGCCCCTTGGCGGGCTTGGGGGTAAATGTCCTTTTTCCAAGGAGAAACGAAAACAGGATGGCTCTACTTTTACTTGGGTAAAAACCAATGTCCAGGATGCAGCATGACATGCACACTTAGGGAATGTCTAGCTGATGCAAAAATAGAGACAGATTAAAAAACAAAGTCTCGGCCGGGCGCGGTGGCTCACGCCTGTAATCCTAGCACTCTGGGAGGCCGAGGCGGGCGGATCGCTCAAAGTCAGGAGTTCGAAATCAGCCTGAGCAAGAGTGTCTCTACCAAAAATAGAAAGAAATTAATTGGCCAACTAAAAATATATAGAAAAAATTAGCCAGGCATGGTGGCGCATGCCTGTAGTCCTAGCTACTTGGGAGGCTGAGGCAGAAGGATCGCTTGAGCCCAGGAGTTTGAGGTTGCTGTGAGCTAGACTGATGCCACAGCACTCACTCTAGCCCGGGCAACAGAGCGAGAGTCTGTCTCAAAAAAAAAAAAAAAAAAGTCTCCATTCTTTCACAGGGTTAAGAGCAAAAGCATCGCTGTTTATTCCAATTCCTGCAGCAGCCAGCCAGGACAGTGAGGCTTCTGCTCTGAGCTAGAGGTGGGCACAATGGCAGGCGTGGACGCTCAAGGAGGACACAGGCAGACACACAGAGGGCGGAAAGTGCACCTGCCAGGACCCAGGCACCACCCAGGAAGGGGCTCACCTGCTCAAGGCACCTGCTACCTTCCCCAACGTCACCACCCACAGGGCGGTTTCTGATATTTATCAATGCCTGGGTCTCAATCCAGGCAACACATCACATTCCCTTGTGTTCCTGAGCCCATGTGGGTTGGAAAGACTGTGTTCATGTTGCAGGGTCTGCTCCGGCCCCTCGGCCTTAGCCCTTGTAAGGGTCACACCCTGTGAGGGGAGCTGAGGCCAGGGACGGTGAGGCCACAGCAGCAGGACACGTCACCCTCTGGGTGCACCAGGGACAGGGGCAGGGGACGGTCAGGCAGGCAGAAGCGTTCTAGGTGGTGTTAGTGGTGTTAGGACATGCTGGGCCGGGCGCTGGTCAGCAGTATCTCTTACCACTGAAATTTATCAAGTGGGTGTAGAAGAATGACTCTCGATGAAATTTTTCTATGTCCAATATGGTGGGCCCCTCAAGGCTACTTCTCAAAGTTTTCTTGGAACCACTTTTGTCTGCAATGAGGGACTCTAGCATGGTTCTCACCATGTAAAGCTGGATTATCCAAGGAAACATTTGTGGGGGAGAAAATATACACGGTGCATTAGTTACGCCAAACTCAGGAAACAGTAAGAGAAGGACTGCTCCGCTATGCCCTGGCCAGAGCCGGGCCCCAGCCCATGCCATGCTGGCCCCCCAAGGGACCTGGCACCCATCTAAGTGGCCACGTTGCTGCTGTTTGGGGGAAAGAAAAACTTGTGTAGCGGAGCAGTTCACCTCCGTACCATAAATGTCAACAAGAAAAACAAACAATGTCTTACCACCAAAGGTTAAAAGAGGTGGGTAGGTGTACGACTGCCTCAGAAACGCGTTTACCACATGCAAGAGCCTTTCCATGCCCAGAGACTTGAGCTGCCTCAGCAGCTCGGCAGAGCTCAAGGACTCGGCCATGGTGCGCACCAGGTAGAGCTAGACACAGACAGACGGAGAGGTGGGGAAGAGCCGTTAGTCACAGGACACACACGCCCGGGCAGGGACACGGTGACACACGCATGAACGGAGGCGGGAAGGTGGCAAGTACCCCTCACAGGCCCAGGGGGCCATCCTCTGCAGCGAGGCCAGAGCCTTACTCCCAGACTTTGGAGAGGTTTCCTACAGAGCCAGCAACGTGCTTTGCTGGTGACTGTCTGGAAGACTGGAGGAGAGATTGTAAAGCCTCCAACAGAGAGATGAGTAAGAAGCACCAGGTGCCAGGTTGGGAGGAGACAAGCAGTGGAAGGATTAAATCAGGCATGAGAGTCGATACAGGGCTCTTGGGGAAGGCCTGAACATACCAGGAGAGAGAACAGGGGTGGCAGCTTAAGACCAGGACACACAAAAGCAACATTTTACGATTTCCCAGCATTTTATCTTTAGGAATGATCATTTACAGACCCAACGTAAAAATCAGAAGCACACATTTAAACGCCCATCAAGAAACGCGGTACATGAAGACTTTCACCCATATTTTCGGGGCGCGAGTTGAAATGGAGTCAGATGCACTTCTGAATGCAAATGAACACGTCACAGAATCAAGGGATGCCCCGGCTAATGTTCCAGATTCACTTGGGCGGGGAACAAGAGTAGCAGAAAAGCCACAGGCGATACTTCAATTTGCCCAAGCAGACAGGGTGACATCATTTCGTGCCCTCCCCCATTCCAGGCAGGCCCACCCCAGGAATAAAGCCAGGGCAGGGTGTGGGGACGAGAACCTGTGTGCTGGAGGGTCCCACGGCGCGGCGCGGCACTTTGATGTCAAAGCCGCTCTTGGGGTCCTTCTCGCCCCGCAGCGCCGGGTCGTTGAAGGGCTCATGCCCTGTCTCCCAGTCACACACGGTCTTCCTGATGGCCTGCAGGACACTGAACGGCCCGTCCAGTTATCAGCGCAGCAGGGGGCTGAGACGCTAGGAACTTGAACAGTCATAGTATCCCCTCACCTGACTAAAACAGGCTCTCTGAACAGCTGACTCACACGTACAAATTCTCTGGGGCAGTGGAGGGACAGGAAATTTTAAGACAGATTGTTTTCTTGAGAATATCGCTAGTCTCAGAAGATGTGACTGAGCTGCAGTTTGCATAGTTGCCAGAAGTGATGTTTTATTTCCTGAACCCTCTCTGCAGCAAGGCCGCCCTGAGTCCCGCTGCGGGCAGGAGAGGACTGACCGTGACACCCACTCAGAACAGAGCAGAGTTCCACCTACCTACAGCTGGGCATCCCTGTGACCCAATAGGAACGGGAGTCGCCCACATGACCAAGGACACTGAGCATGTATCTCAACTCGTTTGTAACGTGACCCCATCACCAACGGGGCTGCACCATGCAGAGACCCCCATGGGTGCCACACATGGTCCACGGGCACCCTGGGCCCACCCTGATCACCTTGGGGGAAGGTTCTGGCTAAAACCCGAATAAGTCTGAGACTACACTACACAATCCATGGGCTTTGTGGCTGGGGCTCTGTTTCTTGTCAAAGGCAAGAGCTTCTTTTCCGCTATCGGTATACCTCAAACAAATCCTATCTGCAGAATACCCCTCCCAACTTAGGCAAGACCCCCGTGCACGCATATGGACACTGCAGAGCACATGATGGGCCCCCCCTGGGGGCAAGCACGTGCACGGCAGGCAAGACTCGAGAACAAAGATCCCAACTAAGCCCTTGAGGTGACAGAAATTAAACTGGAAAGCATCACAGTGTAAAATGTTAGTAACGCTAAAAAGTCATACCATGCCGGGTGAACAATACATCAACTAGAAAGCAGGAAAATAAAGTCCATACATTTGTGAACACCCGTAAGCTTCAATTTACACAGATGTCCTTGAAAGACAACTTGATCTAAAAGAATCAACATTAAGAGAAAATAAGCTCAAGATTGCTATTGGATTTCTGTAACATCTATGCCAATTTTGATAGATCTGTAGGACAGGCTAGAAGAAATGAAAGCAAAATTACTGAAGAAGACACACTTTGGGAGAGGACAGAGTGTGGCACTGCGGTCCCTAGGGGCCTGGTGATCAGAACCTCAGGCGGATTTTGATACACTGTCTACAGGCTCCTTAGGCACTCTGTAATTGATGCACGTCGGTTGTTCTGGTTAATAACTGGACCCACTGGACCCACTGCATTAACATTTAGAGGAAATTCACCAAAGGGGTGCTGGAGGTTGAAGATAAATGAAATGGACCTATTTACAAAACTGTAACGCTCCTGTCATTTGAACCCACGTTCACCCCAGGCCTTTAGGACCTGGTGGGCACAGGGCACGTGCAGAAGGCTGACCTCTGGATGACGTTCTTCTTCTTCTTGATGGCCTGCCGCAGCGGCTCCCTGAGGGTCACTTGCGCAAAGTCCTGCAGCGCAGCGTAGACGGTGTGCCGGATGGCATGATTGAACACGCTCTCCATCCTGCCCATCAACACCTGCAGGCCCTTGATCATGGCAATCACCTGCAGGGGACATGACACAGTGGACGGCCTTCTCAGGGGTGGCATAGACACATGCACCACTCCCTCACCGGCAGCTGCCCCGAGGCCTTCCTCCCAGAGCAGACTCTGAGCACCTGGAGGGCAGGGGCCCATCTAACTCAAAACACACCCACACCTGCATGCACATTGGCCCACCCTCCCATGATGGAATCCAAATGGAAAAGAAGAAAAAAGATTCAGGAAAGCAAATAGATTAACTAGAAAATAAAAAAGAAGTCATGAGAGTTTGTAGCCCAAATCCCATTTGTTAAACAATGATAGCACACTGAATGAATATGCATAAAAAAAGCTCAGAAGATTCTGTTTGAACATAAATACACAACAAAGAGCTTCCAGAGTAATTCATGTGACAGACAGAAAAATGGTGCCATTGGCTCATTACTTTCCTGTTTCCAGCCAGTAATTTTGTTAATTAAACTGTGCTTTATTACTTTCTGAATAAACTGAAGGGCATGAACCAAACGTGACAGTTACTACACATGAGTTTTCTCATTGCTTTTGCAGTTTATAAACATTTCTGTAGCCAGCTTCACTACAACTGTGTGACATTCATAATCTCTTTGAAAAGTGAAACAGAGCAAGACAAATTTATCACAAATCCACTTTCTGTGCAGGTAACTGATTTAGAGAACATGGAAGCAAAACATTTAATAGCACCAGTAAGATATAATTCCGTGGCATCTTCTCTTTTCTTTTTTTTAGAGATAAGGTCTTGCTCTGTCACCCAGGCTTGAGAGCAGTGGTGAGATCACAGCTCCTTATAGCCTCCAACTCCTGGGCTCAAGTGATCCTCCTGCCTCAGCCTCCCGAGTCGCTGGGACTACAGGCGTGTGCCACCGTGCCCAGCTAACTTTTTCTATGTTTTGTAGAGATGGGGTCTTGCTCTTGCTCAGGCTGGTCTCAAACTCCTGGCCATAAGCAATCCTCCCACCTCGGCCTCCCAGAGTGCTAGGATTACATGTGTGAGCCACCGTGCCCAGCCTCTAAAAGTAATGTTAAAGTCTACTCTCACTCATTAACTTTGATGCAAAAATTCTAAGCAAAATATTAGCAAACTATATCCAGCAATATATAAAGAGGATAACATAGCATAATCAAGATGCGTTTATACCAGGAATGCAAGGCTAGCTTAATAACTCAATTTTTTAAAAAAGGGAAAATAAAAAAGCCAATCAATGTAAAGTCACATTAATGGAATAAAAAAGTCATAGAAGTACTTCAATGGATGCAAAGTACTTAGTAAAATGAATATCTATTCATGCTAAAATCTCTTTGCAAACCAGGAATAGAAGGCAACTTCCTAAACCTGATGAAGGGTGGCTGAGATAAACGTACAGCAAACGTATCACACTGTAAAATCTTGAAAGCTTTCCCTCTGAGATGAGAAGCAAACACAAGGATGTCTGGAACCTCTCTTCTGTTTAACAACTACAGACCCTCCCCATATGATTAAAAAAAAAAAGAACAGAAGGATAGAATAAATAAAGCCATCCTCATTTGCAGAGGATATGATTATATAAGTAGGAAACCCAAAAGAATTTACGGATAACTTATTATAATTAATAAGTTTAGGTAAGTTAATAAATGAAAAGAAAAATACTTCTAAAAATTTACACTTTAAATACCAGTGACTAACATTTAGAAAAATTTTTAAATATACCATCTATAATATCTAATACCTATAAATAAAGCTAACAAAGGATGTCAAAGATTTCTTCACAGATTATAAAAGAGAAATTAAAGAGAATCTGAACAAACGAAGGGATATATCACACTCAAAAAAGACTTAGGCTCAGTAGGGTGACTAGATAACACGAATCAACTATACATTTCAAAATAGCTAGAAGAGAATAATTAAAATGTTCCTAGAGTAAAGAAAAGATAAATATTTAAGTTAATGGACATCCCAATTACCCTGATTTGATTATATGAATGTAACAAATTGTCACATGTACCCCCAAAATCTGTTTTTTGTATCAATAAAAAATAGACCATATACAGTTGTCTCTTGATATCTGCAGGGGATTGGTTCCAGGACCTCCTGCTGATAACAAAATCTGCAGATGCTCAAATCACTGACATGAAGTGGCATAGTATTTGCACATAACCAATGTACATCTTCCCGCATACTTTAACTCATCTCTAGATTACTTGTACAGTAATACCTAACAAAATAAAAATGCTATACAAATAGTTGTTACACTGTATTTTCTTTACTTTAGTTTATTGTTGTATTGCTACTTTTTGCCCCCCGAATATTTTGGACCCAAGGTTGGTTGACTCCACACATGTGAAACTCAGGGATACAGAGGGCCACCTAGGTTGGAAGGCTGTCAGTTTTCCCTAATAGGACCTACAGGTTTATTCATATCCTGATAAAAAATTCCAACAGGTTTCACAGTAGAATATGAAAAGCTGATTCTAAAATGTACATGAATACAAAGGGCAAGAATTGCCAAGGAACTCTTGAAGACAGAAATATGTGCTTTACCAGACATGATAAGTTATTATAAAGCTACAGAGCGATGGCTTTTTTTGTTTGTTTTTGAGACAGAGTCTCACTCTGTTGCCCAGGCTAGAGTGCCGTGGCATCAGCCTAGCTCACAGCAACCTCAAACTCCTGGGCTCAGGTGATCCTCCTGCCTCAGCCTCCC
>CAUYMX010101194.1:0-49250 GCA_963573855.1 Lepilemur septentrionalis
GGATAGCACTTTTATTATTGACACCCCCATGTAGAGCACCCGGACCACAAATCTAACAAGTGAATAAAGGATGAATAATTAGAAACAAACTGAGTGAAGGCTGGTTTTTGATCAAGTTAACTAATTGAGACTCTGAGATGACAGTACAGAGAAAGTTTAATCCTTCTCTCCTCCCTTCTATAATTCCATCCCCAACATGGAATTTGAAAAGAAAGACATGACTAACCAGAATCCCTTTGTTCCCTGTCTCAGTTCATCAAAGGGTGGACTCATGTCTCCTTTTATTAAGAACAAAATTATTTATTTAAAAGGCGTATTGCTGAAAATGAAGCAGAAATGTGTTCATTACTGCAAGTAACTGGGGATTTTGAATAACCTGCACTTAAGGGGCATCCTCTGAAGTGCAAAAGTAAGAGTGAAGGTAGAACACAGCCAAGATCTTCCAGTATGCAGTGCTCACAGCTCACCTTAAAGAAAAGTAATAGGAATACACCCTGCTATAGATGGATTCCTCAATGCCTCGGAGTGCTCCCTTCTAAAAATATGCAGAAACCTGACCAGGTCCCCAGGCAGACTGGGCACTCTAGATAGCAGGCAGTTAGATCCTGCCAGATCAATGAGAGAAGGTGGCTTTTTAGGTAAAAAGATCAGTCAGATTATTCATGCAACAACCAGTCACTCTTTCCTCTGTGCCAGGCACTAGTTCACAACTCTGGGTACCACAGTGAATAAGGTAGACAAAAATCTCTGCCTCAAAGGTAAGAGTTTATATTCTAGAAATTCTAGAAGCAGTGATATTTGATAAACAAGTAAACAAATATACATGCCGGGTGGTGACAATGCTTTGAAGAAAAGTAAAACTGATTCAGAAAGTAGTGACTCTAGAGTCAGCAGAAGAGGCTGTTCTACAGAACATGGTTAGTGAGGGTCTCTCTGTGATGGGGATTTTGGAGCTAAGATCTAAATAGTCACTTATTCATGGGAAGACCTGGGGATAAGCACTCCAACAGGGGGAACTACAAGGCAAAGGTCTGAGATAATGAGGTAAACATAAGGAAAGGAAAACCTCAGGCCTTTGAAAGAGCAACACAGCAACAAGGGAACCCATAATTATAATATCCAGGAGACATGGAAAGACCTTCATTCTGGCAGTCTTCACTAGCTCTCTGCCTGCACACATTTCTCAGCCCAAGGTCACCAACTTTAAATGCTAACACAAAGGATTTGACCAATTACATCCATTTATGAGGCAAGCTCAAGGGCTCTCCAGAGTTCTTTGTTGTAGAAAAAACATAGAAATAATCCCTTTGGAGTTCAGAGGTGATGTGTGTTTAAGTAATAATAATCCTGTGAATGAGCAGGAAGAAAGATCCATGCATTTAATTAACTACTAGTTTGAACTCTTTTCATGTTTCAAAGTTAGTAAGGTTAATGGATTAATTAGAGTGTTACAAAACAGTTTGGAAGGATCATTTGGGGTGTAACCTTTATTCCTATGTTAATAAGTACTTGTGACAATATTTGGATTTTTAATTCATTTAAAGCTGTGTGAATAACAGGAAGAAATAATAGGCTTTGTATTAAATAAATCAGAGTTTGAAGCTCGGTCCCATAATTCACCAGCTATATGACCTTGAACCTGCTACTTAAACTCTCTGAGGCTTAGTGTTCACCCTGCAAATCTTATCTAATTATATCTGTTTTCAGAGTGTAGGAAAGAGCATATGGCATATGGTAATCATCTAATCAACAGTGACTTGTGTTATCCAACAAATATCTACAGAGTGTAAAGTGCCCCCATGGAGGCATTATGAAAGGGGTCCAGATAAGGAAACACGATTTCTACCCTCTGGAAACTTACCCTTTAGCTGAGAGAATGTACACCCAAGTTGCTGCAATATAAAGCATCGTAAGTGCGAAAAGTTCCATAAAAACACAAAAAAGGGGAGATTTTATCCAATTATGGTTGGAAAAAGTTTCATGAAAGAGTTTTAGGATCTTGACAAACAGAGATGGTGTGAAAAAGTTTGTTCGTTTGTTTGTTTGTTTGTTTTTCTAAATAGTGTGGTTTGAGCACAGACTGGAGATGGAAAAAAATAAATAAATAAACAACAGAATGAGTTTGGGAAAAGGTAGCTAAGCTATCATGTAGTGTGTATGAACAGAAGTAAGACAGATGAGGGGCAATCCTCAGGCTGGTACCAGATCATGGACAGACCAGGATGCTGTTCAAAGGAGCTTGAACTTTATTCAGTAAGTAAACAAGGAGCTATGGAAGATTTCTGATTGAGAGAAAGATAAGAGGAAGGCTAAATTTTAGCCAGAGTAATTGATGCATGGTATGAAGAGAGCATGGAGACATGAGACAAAAACAAGCACTGGTAGTAACTGAGCACTCACTCTGTTCTAAAAGTGGCACTCATTAATTCCCTCAACAGTGTGATGAGCTGGGTGCTATTATCATGCCTCTTTTTACAGAAGAGGACATGAAGGCGTGGAGGTGTTAAGCAACCTACTTACAGTCACATAGCTGGTAAGAGGTCTTAGACCCGAATCCAGTCCGTCTGGCTCTGGAGTCCCTGTTCTAAACCGTTACACTAAACTGCCTCAAAAGCCAACCACAAGTGAGGGATGCCCACGTTGTACATTTTTCTGCCTTTGCCTGATCTCCTTTGCTCTCCTCAGTCCTCAGTTTGTTCATCTATGAAACAGGAGATTTGAATTGGCTTTCTGAGATGCCTTCTATGCCCTGCTTTTTTGTTTATTTGATTTTTAATTCTATATTTCATTGTGGGACTAATCTATTTGGGCAGTGTTAGGAGAAAATAAACAAACAAAAACAAGAAACAGTTGTGTAAGACAGAGTCAAAAACTTCAGGCAAATTTTGTTTCTGACTTGGTTTTTCTTCTCAAACTTCCTGACTCCAAATTTACTTAAATAATTTTTTTTTTAAAAAAGCATGGGAGGTACACACTGAAAAACATATATGTGTGTATATGTGTGTGTATGTGTGTGTATAGGTGTATTGAATGGTAATGATTTAATGCATAAGAGGTAGCTGCTAAATTCTAAAATACTATACAAATATTAACGTTACCTGGCAGTTTATTGTACCCATGCTTTGAACGGTATGATAGTGACTACTCAAAACAGAATATGCATTTGCGATGACTAAGAGTGAGCATTAGGATAAGGCAACTCATTGAAAAGAAGAAAGTCAATATTGAAGGACTCCCTTAAGCCTCGTTTCTCTCTGCACTTACTCAGCTAGTTGGGACAAAATGCACACTGATTTCCCTGGCTAGTAAACAACGTTTCCCCGAAGAGCTGTATGCAAGCTGTCACCAGGCTTGTTCAGGTTTTTCTTCGTATTTCAAGGTGCGGTGCTGTGGTCCCTGTCTGCAGCAGGAGTCTAGCCCTTAGTTAGTTTCCGTTGTTTCCAAGGCAACTGGCCAGCCCAACAAAGCCACCGCGGTGGCGCGGGCGCGCGGAGTCCCGGGGCCGCCAAGCCATCTCCGCTGCGCGTCATGTTTCCTCGGGACGTTCCTGGTGACCTCCTGGGTCTTCGGGTGATTTGCACGTTACTTCATGCGTGGCTGTCTCTCTGTGTAAGAGTGATAACGAGGAAGCGGATAATTCTGACAGGCCCGACTTTATCCGGCTGCCACTTCTGGCCTCGGCTACACAGACAGGATGAATGCATTTTCTCTCACTCACGCCCTTTCTCTGAGCCTCTCCATCTCCTTTCCTTCCCCTCCTCTCTCTCTCTCTCTCTCTCTCTCTCTCTCTCTCTCTCTCTCTCTCTCTCTCTCTCTCTCTCTCTCTCTCTCTCATGCGCTCTCTCTCCTCCTCCCCTTCTCCCTTCTCCAGCAGTAGCCTTCTTAATGTAGTTTAATGGCTTTCCAAAGAAAGCCAGGCAGAAGAGCACTTCTCAGTGGCTGTGGTCGGACCATGACCTAGCTGACCATGAACTTGGAAGGGCTTGAAATGATAGCAGTTCTGATCGTCATTGTCCTTTTTGTTAAATTATTGGAACAGTTTGGGCTGATTGAAGCAGGTTTAGAAGGTAAGGGAGTGCTTTTTAGTGACTTCTAAAAATTCTCTGTTTTTGCAATGAAAATTTCTTAAGCAAATGTAAGAGGCACCTGAAATGAGATCAGAGAAATGTTACTCCGGGGTGGACATGAAGAAAGCCAGGTTTTTCAGGGTAGGAAAGATTAATAAAATAAACTTTTTGTAAGTTGCAGTAATGTTTTCACAGTCAGAGAATGTTAAAACTGTGAGAAACACTTAGAATCAAAATGTTAGAAGCAAAACTGAAGAAATCAAGGATTTTTAATGGACATGTCTGCTTATACTGAGAGTATTTAGTCCCTGTGATATTCAATTATTTTCTGTAATATCCCCCTTTATTATATCAGTAAATTTTATCTGGGTATGTTGTGAGGTTCACTTGCTTCTTGCTATACAAATGCATTCACCAATGAAATGGTTATACATCTATAATTTCTTATGGTTTAAGATCGGAGGCTAAGAATGACAAGCTTTTTATAAGGTTGTAATCTGGAGAAGTGTTTATAATGTTACTTATTGTACATACTAACAGAGAGTCTAAGGAGAAAAGAGTCTCCAACTCATATGACAGACTTTAACATACACTCCAAATAATCGATTGTTTTTCAAGTATTGCTGTTTACGTTCATAAGAGACTCGTTCTCCTGTTCTCCTTAACAAGCATCTCTTTCTTTACAAAATAAGGTATATGAACTTGCCTGTACCTTTTCTTGAATTAAATGTTTCTCTGAGAATTTGAGTAAATTTAGATTATTATTTTCCTACTGCTCAGAACATATTTGAGAGTATGTTTGCATACAGCCAGTCATTGTTTCTCTAAAGTTGGCATAGCATTTTTTAAAAGCATCTCTGGACGATGTTTGACGTAGTTATGTTTGGATGTTCTTCTTGCTTCAAATTTTAAACTTAAGTAAAAATGAAAATACATTATACATATGTTTACATCCACAACTCATCCAGTCCTTTAGAGAATGGCTGACACAAGGTGACATAAATAAGATTGCATTTACAAATATCAACCATCAAATTAAAGTGTGTCACTCTGATGTAGGTTACCAGAAACCTACATTTATAACTCTCATTGGGGGGAGGGGGCGGGAGATGGTGGAAAGCTGTGTGTGTTTGTTTCATTTTAAAGTAAGTTTGCAGAATGCTTTTGGCAGCCCTCTCTGATGGAAAACATTTGTAGCTCTAAAAAGAGGATAAATTCTAAATTCTGGAAGTGATCACTGCTCTTTAAAATGGACTTTAGCTTGTACATTGTCATGAAACCACTAACTTAATTTGGCTTTTCTGCTCATTAGTGTATGTTATTTTACCTGGGAAATGTGATTGGGACATCCCATTTTAATGTACTGGTTTTTGTTCTGAGACTGACAGTTATACGGAATCATTATCAGAATACCTAGCTCTGTTGAGTGACTTGTTCTGTCTTATTTCATGGGCGATGTGTGGTCGTTCTTTCAACCTTTCTGTTGAGGAGTTCTATTCTGGATTTTGTGATGACACCTACTGTAGTATTGATTTTGCTTATTTCAGGAGCACATACGCTCACTCTCCCATATAAGAACTTGTGTTTCCTTCTTCTGAGGGCTGCTAACCTTCACAAAATTATTTATTTTTCTTTTCCCTAATTACTTATATTCTAAACTGTATTGATTTATGTGAACACTTTTCTTCTCATAATTTATATTTTACAATATCAGCATTTTCCAGGCCAATATTGGGCTGATACTATGGAGAGAATGTACTCTCTCAGAAACTTCAATATAAGTCGGTTTCTGATTTCCATTATTTTTAGGAAGTAATTTTAGATGCTAAAATATTGATAACCACATTAAAGAAGAATTAAATTTAATGAGTACAAGTTTATAGAGGCAGAATGCAGTAGTGCTTTCCATTTTGAAGTCCATATATGACTTCTCTCCAAAGTAAAGCCTAGAGTGAGAAGCCTTTCAAAACAATATTGAAGTTAATTGCATACTTTGCTAGCTGGAAATATAAAACTAATAAATAGACTAATATATGTCATTGAATATGCTTTAGATCTACAGATCAGAATTACACACTCTGAAGTTACAGACTAACTTTAATTAATAAAAAGGATAAACAATATTTAATATCAAAGTAGCATCTTCATAGATTTTCAGAAAATTTCTTAAAAAAAAAGAGAACCATGAAGCTTATTTCAATTCAGATTTATTTTCACATAGGACTTCCCTTCCTCCATTACTATTTTATATATCTAAGTTGAGGAGATAACAATTTGTTTCACCTTTCTTATTTTTGTCTGCTCAAATGTCCTATCAATGAGTTTCAGTATTATTAAGTAGAAAATTTTGAACCTAGGTGAAAAGCCTTATGAGGGTGATTGGGAACTTTTTCCTTAAATGATTAAACCTTTTCATCTAACCTTGTAACTGGTTTACAATGTAAGCATCATTCAGAATGTAGTTTTTCCTTTTTGTATTATTACATTTGCAATGTGTACTACTTTCTGAAGGTTATATAAAATACTATGTTTGCATAATATAGTTATTACTTTGTTTTTATATATATAGAATAAATGTTCTTCAAAATAAATTGGTAATGTAAAGTCTAAACAATTTGTATTTGCTTCTCTTTGACTGCTTTGAGTTCCCATTTTTTGCAGTAGACTGGGGATTGGGTCTGTGAATGTCTTGGGTCCTTCTCTCCAGTCTATGTAAGATATGCATAAATACATAATGCTACACATAGACCCATGCCATATATTTACAAACTAAGAGTTACATTTAGCAAGGGACATTCTTTCACGTGAGAAAATAAAACAATAGTAGGAGCATAGATTCTTACATACCCTCTGCCCCTCTCCTGCTTTTTAACCTTGGATAAGTCACTTTACCTCTCTATTTGTCTAAAATGAGAAAACTGGAACTGATAATCTCCATGGAACTTTCCACTTCAAAAATTCGATGAGTCTACCAGTAATTAAAATTTGATAATTTATATAGCACAAATCCTTTGTCATAAAATAGAAATCAATGGCCTACTTTGGAATTTATATGCAGTGCAACTGTTAGACTAATCTTTCCTCCTCTTCCATAGTGGGATAATTCATCATACCTCAGGGAAATACTCATTGTATTTCAAGAGAATAGAGAAATGTCCTTTCCTGTAGCCTCTAGAATTTGACATTTGATGCTGCTATTTCAGGAATCCTTGTAATATATTTTCGCAAAACTTGCACAGAGTTCCAATAACAAATAAGTGCAACATATTATCATTTATTAACTTTTTTGGTGATTTAGTTAAACTTCAATAAGTTTTATGCTTTAAAAAAGTAACCTTAACCCCAAGTAAGTGAGTATGTAAACAATAACGTTAACTTGAACGAAGTTTTGAGGATAATGCACAATGTCAGTGGCCAGTGTTTTAAATTCATGGACTTTCTCTACTTAGTAAGGAGTTTAGGAAGCTCCAGACCTATGCTGGTTTGAAATACTCCTAAAACCTCACAACAGTAAATTGCCTGTTTTTCAGCTATAAAAATGAAAGTGCTTTTCTGTTAATACATTTCAGGGAGAAACAGAATCAAAATTTTAATGACAAAGCTATTTCATTATTTCTATATGCAACACTGGGCTGTGAAAATACCTACTTTTCATCCAAATATGTATTACATTATGCTGAACTAGTTGCTGAATTAAGAAATGAAATGTCCTTCTACCAACCTTAGTAAAAGCAAAATCTCACAAAAATGCATTAGCACACACAGCTTGGAAAAAATATCACTTTTATTAGAAATTGTCTTTGAAAAAAGGGCAAAAAGTTCTCAACTGATAAACTTAGTCCTTTTTGGAATAAGCATTAAACTTTCTTTCATACTTAGATCACTTTATTTAGCAGATACATGTAATGCTATCATACAATCTTCCTCAAAAAGTCTGAACCAGGTATTAGCTGTATGCACAGAGATAGATTTTTTAGAGCCCAAGTTCTTAATTGTCCTGTGCTGTTGACAGAAGTGTGGAGGTGCTGGATCTGTCAATAAATGGGCCAACTGAAAAACACCACAGTGTTTCCAGACTATGGTGCTTAATAAGGACCAAGGGGCTAGAGATGACAGGGAGGGCCGATTATTTCCATCTCAAATAGCTTAATTGAAATTCATAAAGTAGAGTCTTTTTCTAATTCTCTAAGCATCCTGCTTCCCCAAATGCAATGGTATGCCAAAGCTGATGTGTATTTGGAGTATCACAAAAGTCTTTCTAAACCATGATATTTAAGAAAGATAAAAATAATGTATAGTGATATTAGAAAACTTATACATAAAATCTTTCACACCATCTAGGAATGGAATAAAGGGAATGCTTATACCATTTAATTTTCTTTAGGGTCTCTTGTAGTTACTATTTCCTTTATTTCAAGAACATTAATGCATAAAAGGGGATTGCTGGAAGAAGATTTAGTATGTTCAGAGAATACACACAAGATCTGAAGTTATTTTGCTTGGATTCTAATCACAGCTTCATTTCTTATGAGTCATGTGATTTTAGATTATTACTTGACTGACATAATCCTTATTTTCATCCATAAAATGAAATATGTATAAATAATATCAATATCTTGCTTTATTGAGGATTACGTATCCACCAGGCATGTGTTAAACACTAGTATAGTATGGTATGGCATCGTATGGTATGTTATGCTATAGTAATATCTTATTTAATCTTCACTGTTGTCTTATGAGGTAAGTACTATCATTTCCACTTTAAACATAAAGAAACTTAGACCTATAGAGGCTAATTAATTTGGCTCAAGGCTACTTATGGCCAGAAAATCATAAAACTGGAACTCAAATTCAGACCATCAGACTCCATATCCTTTTCTATAATTTTAATTTCCTAGACATTACAAATTGATGAAAATGGCCAAAAATTATGTGGAATGGAGAAAGGCATTTCTCCACGGATGAAATCAGGCATCCGTTAATGGTTTTCCACAAGATTTTTTTTTGAATGTATTCTACATGTGAAACGCTCTCAATCACTGGCATTATTTAATAAGCATAAGCATGTACCCTATACTATTCTAAACACAATGTAAAGAATATTATAAAGGCCCTATGTTATAAATTACACAAAATCTTGTAACATAAATGAACTGATGTTAAATTTCATTCAGATCAAGTACAGGCTTTAGTTGGGATCTGAGATAAAAGTTGAAAAGAAAGTAGATATAAATGTTCATTCTCATACTGAGCTCAGTGTCTATCTGGTTTGTCTTTGGGTGACAGGTGGGATTGCTGAAAATAGATGGGACTGGGAAGGGCTGGTGATTTTGGAGAAAGGAGAAAATTCAATATAAGATGCTACTGTGAAAAGACAAGATCTTAAATGCAGGAAGATGATTATTTATGAAAGGGTCTGAGATGTACGAGGTGGGTTGATTGGAGCATGGACAAAGATGATAAGACAGTCCATATTGGAGCAGGATTTTGGAGTAAGTGTGTCCAGCATTAATTTAGAGCTTAATACAAGACTCAGCTGGGTTTTAAAGCTTGATCATGGTGGTCATCAACAGAAAACACATTAGCAGGTATAAAGGAGGAAGAAACACAGATGGTTCTAGTTATCGACAACAGAGTGGAAGGGAGGGAGGAAACTTTACCTTAGTTGAGAATTTGTATAGGACAAACAGGGTGAAAAAAGTGTTGCATATGCCAAGCCCTGGAATTATCACTTCAACCATGCAAAATTGTAGGTGTTATTTCTATTTTGCAGATGGATGAACTGGAGGTTCAGGGAGTGTAGTAGCTTGCTTAAGGTTACAAAGGACTAAGTGAAGAAATATAAATTAGTTCCAATTATCTTCATAGTAGCACTGATCCAAAGGGCTTTTATTATGATTACAGAAAATACATATTTCAAAATCAGACAGAACATATATAGATAAGTAAGAGTCATCATATACAATATAAACTTTTCTTACAGAACATGCCTATAAAAATAGAAAAGTCATTGTTTAAAAAAATCTGACAGAATGTTTTTTACTTCTAGTTCTACGTACAGGTGTTAGTAAAACCATAGCTATGATAATGACCCAAAAAAATGAGGAAGAAGGGGAAATAAGGTAAGATACATCTATAATTCACATAATGGAAATTCTGATTTCTCCAGGCTTCAAAGAATAAAAGATCATTCAGAAATTACCAGTTCCAAACGGATTATTTAGTAGATGAAGAAACCAGGTCCCAGACAGATAAAATGACTTTCCAAATGACTTGGTTATTAACAAAGCTCTTCTCTGCAAAGAAAAATCTAACAGGTTATACTCAGAAGAAAAACTTCAAACACAGCCTAAGTGCCATAAAATTCTTATTCAAATTATAGCTCTCTTGTTATTTTATTCATGCACCAATCACTCTAAAGTCCAATGGCTAAAAAAGGTGATAATGCAGTTGCTTTCTGGCATCACTTTATCATTATCTGGCATCACTTTATCAGAGTTAGGTGCTACAATGAACTGTTGGGTTGAGGGACCTAGATGTAAATTGAGGTGTTTTCCTCCTCTGACTTGTCTGAATAAGCTTGGTAGTAGAGAGTCATTACCACCTGATAGCCTGTTCAGTTGTCCAATGGATGAACTCCTGGAAAGCCAAGGTTTAATATAAATATATATGTATTTATTTTTTCACAATGGCAGTTATCCTACTTGTTTATCATTCTGATTATTAAAAGCAGGAAGCTAAATCCCTCACCTCCTTCACTGCTTGCTCCAGCACCACTATCTCGTAGAGGTCTACCCTTACCTCTCTGTTTGAAATTCAGACCCATCATCCAGGCTGTTAATGGCAATTCTTTGAAAAGCGTTTGAACAGGTTGGGAGACTAATCATTAAGACAAACCTTGCTGCTGAAATTATACCATCGAGTGTTTCAGTTTTTATAGGAAAGCTGTAGAGTGTAGATACAAGAGTGTAGACTCGGACGTCAAAATAATTGGATTTAGTAATAATTAAATTCCACCTTTAATATGTATTAGCTGTATGGCCCTGGATGAGTACTTCAACCCTCTGTACCTCGGTTTCCTTATCTATTAAATTGGGATAATCAGAGCGCTTTCTTCTCCTGTTTGTTTTATGCATTGATGTAAGTTAGCATTTTGTATGTGCTTAGAACCCTCTCTGGGATTATAATAAATTATTTGTGTGTTTTGCACTTATGGCCAGGCATCATTGTGTTTCTATCTGGAGAAGAAAGACTACCACTCAGTAACGGAAACTAAAAGTGGTTCATTGCTCACTAAACAAGTGAGAGCTGCACTTGTAGGATACAGTCACTCACAACACAGCACTGCTGATGTTATGTAGGGCTGTAGGCTTTCTGAAGCATGGTTATTAATAGGAAGTTGTCATTGATTGACGGAGTTGGGTTTAAAACTGGTTCTGATGGTTACTTGCTATCATCATCAAAGAACAATCATTCATTTCCTTTCTTCAAACCATAGGAGAGGAACTTATTCATGGTAAACAACATTTAAAACTATTTATCGAGTAACTTCCAGGTGTCAGCTTCCATTCTAGACACTGGGGATATAGCCATGCAACCACAAGCAAAACAAATAAAACCCCATTTTTGTAGCTCATCTGATACAATTTGAGACACAAACTGAGATACAATTTGAGACACAAATTTGAGATACAATTTGAGACACAAACTATAAATGCTACAAAAATGTACAGGATACAGAATAGTTGTAATAGAATTCATTCATTCATTCATTTACCAAATGCATGTGCTTCTGCTATACTTCATACATTGTTCTAAGCCCAATAGTGAACACAGTTGTAGTCCTTGTGTAATTTTTATGCTATTGGGGAAGCAAGGTAAAAGATAAAGGAATATATAGGAATATATAACCTGTTATTTGATAGAGACAAGCACAAAATATGGCAAGGGGACAGAAACAGAATGTTCTTTATGATAGGGGTAGTCAGAGACGGCCTTTCTAAAGAACGGATTTGCCTGCAAATACTTTAAAGAAATGAGTGCATGAGGCACAGTCGAGTCTGGGACAGGAGGATTCCAGGCAAAGGAACCACCAAATACAAAAACCTTTGCCTTAAAATGTGCTTTGTGTATATCCAAGGACCACAGGTAGACTCTTGTAGCCGGAGCAGAGTGTACTAGCCAGTGTAGTGGGAGGGGTGATGGAGGGAGAGCCAAGGTCACATCTGGTAGGGCCATTGCAAGGACTTTGGATCTCATTTTTGTTACTGAGGAGACCTTGAAGGATTAGGTTACGAAATCTCTACACAGCCCCTGATTCTAGTTTCTTTTATAGGTCCTATGTCAGTTTCCTTACCATACTTGTCTGCACTGATCTCTGTGTGAGGTCTACTCCCAGACACCTCTTTGCTCTGCCCCAGACAACTGACAAGGCATGGATTCAGTACCTTTTGTCAGACTTCCTTTATCAGAAACAACTATCTGTACTTCCCATCACTTACCTTTACCATGTGCCCAAGCTAAAAATTCATTCATTTTTGTTAAGCTAGGTCTACCCTTCTATCAACCACATGGGGTGAGCAGGTCTTGTCTTTGTTTCTTCTTACCAGGCTGCCTCAACATCCTAGGACGTACATCCTACTCTCTTAATCGCATCTTTAGGGACAATGTGAATTGTCTCAATACGACTTTACTAGCGAAGGAATTTGGAAATGTCAAATAATATTCCTTGAGCACCTGCCATAGTGAAGAGTATATGACAGTAGAGGTGAGAAGGTAAGTTTCCTAACAAGGAAGGCCATATTGTTTTCCTTTGAGGAGCTCCTCTTCCCTCACATATCAGTTTCAAAGAGAAATATCCAAATTGGGAGCATTCCAAATTGAGATGAGAATAATACGTTCATACCCCAGGTATTTGTACTAATATACATATTTTTGGAACCGGCAGGAATCATAGAAACTGTAGTCCAACCACCTCATTTTATGAGTAAATTGAGGCCCAGGAAGATTAATTGACTTGTTAGAAATCACAATGCTATTTAGTAGCAAAGATACTGTAATAATTACATCATCTATAATAGAGCAAACATTATATTCTAGGTGAGAAGCTAATCATTTTACATATTTATAGTTTCTAATTTTTGAGATACCCTGTAAGAATAATCTTATTAACCGTAGTTATAGGAATTCTAGCTCTATATTTACTTAAAAATATATTGTGAACATTTTTCTTCATATTATTATTTTCTAGTTTTATTGGTTTATGCCCAGGAAAATGGTGGAAAGGGGATTATCTGGTGCACAAGGAGAAACAAGGCTTCTGATGAAAGTGACAGATATTCCAAAATGTGATGACATCAACTTGGTGAGGTTGGGAACCAAGCTTTGGTTCAGCAGGAAGCTAGGATTCAGATCTCACTGTTGAGGATCCACAACAGGGAAGACACAGAGTCAAATCCCAATGCCTTGTACTGAAGCACTTAGGAGGTCTCAAAGGAATACAGGAGTGAAGCCTCAAGCAGGGAGATTGCAGAGCTGGTGAGCAAAAAGATGGCACCAATGTTAATAATGCTAGCAACACCTTAATGAGCACTTTGTTGAGCATGTGGCAGGTACTTTGGTCAAAATTTTAATGCATTATTCATGTTGACAGCAATTTTTATGAACTAGTTATAGTCAAAAATTTAACAAAGGAGAAAGTACATGCTTATGAAGTTTCTGTTGCTTGCCTAAGCTCGTACACCTAGAAGCAGTCAAGCGAGGATTCAAATTTAAGCTGTCCACCTGGAGAGTAAAGATTCCCAATCACTAGTTCTCTGTCTCCCAGGTAGGGCTGGGTCATAGTCAGAGGCAGAATTACCATCAAGTAAATGAATTGTAAGCTACAGAGCCTTTCAAGTGTTTGGGCCCCTTCCCACTCCCATTCAAAATAAATAATAACTTCCATGCCAAATTTTGTATGTATGATTTTCTTATAGACACTGCTCCTCCAAATTACATATGCAAATATGAGATCTGCTCCTGTTGTGATTTTAGAAGTTCTTGTTTGTTCTTGCATGATTAAAATTCACATCTGAGGATACAGAGCGCAAGATCCAATCCTCCAAGACAGGGGGCTAAATACAAAGGTCCCATTAGGGGTCCCCATTTCTCTCTGCCTATCTCTGTGAGGGTGGGACTCTTTGACAGCGTGACACTTCCAGGTCTTGTTGACTTCAAAAGAAATGTAGTCCTGTTCCTGACAGAACTGGCTTAGAAACTCAGTTGGGCTTGGACCTGCATGAAGGTCTCAGGGGCAGACTGGCAAAGTGACTGAGTGGACAGAGTATGGGTTTCCCATCAAAAAACATGGATTTAAATCCTACCTCTTTCACTTATAAGTTGACCTTGGGCAACTTACTTGATCTCTTAAAGCCTCAGTTTCCTCATATATAAGTGGTCATTGTTGTGAAGACTAATAATTTGATAGTGGCTGACTCTGTTCAAGTCCTCTATAAATGTGCTCATTAATCATTAGATATAGTGTAAGAAGCCAAGTAAGACAACGACTGCAGAACTGCAGCAAAGGTGAACATTATCTATTTGTTATTTGTCATTTCTTTTCTGTATGATTATCTAGCTGCATGCTATGCTTATGTAGTACCACCCTAGAAATATCCGTGTTGCTTCTTGTCTTCCTCCCCATTCAGGACAGATGGAAACTTTCATGCTCATCAGTACTCATTCATTCATTTATTGAATTTATATTTACTGAGCTCCAACTTGGTATACTTCCAGGTACTGGGGATACCATGGGACAAAACCACTGAGTTCCCCGCTGCTGCAGAGAAATTGGCCTTGGTTTCACTGGGGACCCTGTTCCGCTATATTATATACCAGGAAAAGCAGAGAATACAGACATACACGTTGGTACCTTCGTAACAGGGAGTTGAGGCACGTTGTGTCTGATTGCTTTCTCCTCCTCAGTTAATGTGAAGCATAGTGACATGAAAAGCGTATGTGGGGTGGGGAGTAATGGATGTTTTGAGACAGGAGAAAACATTATATAGTCTTATCAGAGCCCGGGGAAGTGAATTTACTGAGCAAATGTGAGAAGATTGCCAGGCAGTGCTGAGTGCCCATTTGAGATTTGTGGTCATAATTTTAAAAGAAGACTCTTTCTGACTCAGATAAAGTAGGCATTTTGGGGAATATATTTTAATATTACTGCAAGATCATTCTTATCAGAAATATTCAAAGAGAAGGGCAGAATTCGGTAGCAAATGAGAGAATAGGAAAAAAAGAGGAAGGATATTAGAGAGAATCTGCTTAGTACAACCTCCAAACATGTGAAAATAGAAATAGCAGCTCAGACTATGGAGGTACAAACACAGGAGACTCAAAATTGAACCAGATGGGAAGGGCGTCCTCCAGTTGTGTGGTGAGGCACAGGGGATAACTTAAAACTTCATTTCTCAATGCTATGGTCACAGTGGCATATTGTAAATCAAAATAACTAATATCATTGCTCAGGGAGAGGAGTCAACAAAATGGTTACAAATACTAGTTTATTTGTTATTGTGAAAATGCTTAAGAAAATAAACGCAGTCTGCTTTTGAAGCAACAGATGAATTCCTGAACGTTATGTACTGCACTTTCACAAACAGAATAAAATTCAAATATATGGAGAGGAATTTTCTGCTTATATTCTGAGTTTCAAAAATGAGGTTTTCTTTGTCAGATATCTTTAATGGTGATGTATTTGTACTTTTCATCTGTCCACAACTTTTAGCCATCAATCTCTTACTAGCTCTTGGAAAGTTTCATATCTACTTGTCACAGATCTGATGTCCTGCCTTTAAAAATGTGTGTTCAGTGGTTATTAAAATCAACAAAGTATATAATTTTGCATGTGCATCTACACATACACACTTGTGCACAAATACATGTCTGTATAAAGTATGCTAGACTCATGAGTGCACACACCTACACACTCCACACACATGCACATACTCTGAGAGCATAAGCTGTGAGATTGATCAGTTAACATGCATTATGCTCACCGAAGAACCCTGATTTTTTTGTATCAACACCTGTGAAGGTCCCTTAGGAGATGAGTTTATATTTCACCATGTGTACATGTACAGAGGGAAAAGAGGGGCATTGTAAAAACAGCACTGGACAAAGAATAAAGCTTGACTGTGGGTTGAAGTGGAACACACTGTGCCTTTGGAAGGAAAATGCCTTGACTGCAATCCCTGCTCTAACAAGCTATGCGATCTCAGGCAAATGATTTAACTTTTCTGATCCTCTGTTTCTTCTTTTATAAAATCCTCAACTGGATCTAGCTCACAGATTATTGTCTGGAAAGAATACGTATTTAATAGACATGTTAATAGAATGACCAGTGTTGGCCCCTCATTTGGGCACAGTAAAATGTTCCTACCTCTGCTTGGTTGTTGCTCACTAGGTCATGAACTTTGTTGCTGGATCTTGCAAAGGCTCTGTCATGACCAATGTGGTTTCCTGGCTGCCTCTTTTTGGGCTTAGCCTACTGCCCCGTCTGAGCTTGGTTCCTCCCTCACTTGACCAGTGTCATCTTCTGTGGCCATGCCTCAATTCTGAATTCATTCAGTTTGAACGAGAGCTGTTTCATTTGCATGTTGATCAATTCTCCTGTCTACACGCCATTAAGTCCCATGAGATTGGCAAATATCACTGTGTTGAAAAGATATTCAGAACATATTTCTTAAGTTGAAAGAACAAGTTTCAAAACAGTATGCAAAGTAATGATATCATTAAAAAATTACACACAGGGGGTATATACAAACATTGGCATTTTTCATTTCTTCTTTGAATGTGTCCCTTTTTGGCGTGTGTTTATGTAACTTTTTTAGAGGTTAATTTTAAAAGGAAAAGAATATAAATATAAAATATACATTATTTTTCCCCAAAGGAAAAAAAAAGCAGTGCCCTTTGTAACATAGTAATTTATCAATGTAAAATGAAAACATGTTTTTGGTCCAGGAAACAAATTTAAAATTGAGGATTTCTGAGTTTGTTTTTAATCTTTAAAAATAAGAGAATTCGGGGTCAACATCTTGAAACTAATGCCAAGTGTTTATACCTTGAAGTCATTTTTCAACTTCAAGTCAAACAATTTATAGAATAGTTGATAAAGAGGTATCTCTGTAAATATTCCTAATTCAAGGAAGTTTTCAAGGACCCAGAATATTGATGTATTGCCTAGGAAAAAGGAAAGCTCATTTTTTGCACCTTGTGAGAGAAGGTATGGTTTTATGATCTTATGGACAACCCATTTCACTCCATTGATGTATTTTGCTTTATTTCCTCTGCAAGGGAAAATTGGACTGGTTATGTGGCATGTCAGAAAGGATGGGGTGAGGAAGGGATGCAGAGTGGGAGTTTGCTGCTGTTTGGCAATTCTCAGCTTCCTTCCCTTTTTGAGCTTCAATTTTCTTTTCCTAGCAGCAACCTGATTGCATCTGCCTAGGCGCCATTCATGAGAAAACCTAGGCAAGAATTATTTAATATGGGGAGCAGATTAAAAGGAAAGGAGTGATAGAGAGAGGCTTCAAGAAGTACACGGAAGCATTTAAGACCAGCACAAAGATACCATTAAATGGCTCTCCAGCAAGGAATCCTTAGTACTTCTCAAACATTTTTTTTTCCTTCTTTCAAAAGTACTTTATAAAATTTGTCCAAAGGGATGATCCATGTAATTTTTCTTTTTCATTACTTGATGTTTTTTCTTGACTAAAGAGATGGAAATACATTAGGTTGATCTCAATTGAAATTGTAGTAGTTTGGCATAGGGAAAGAAAAAAAAAACCTTCTTTGGGCTTTTATGCTATGGTTTAGAATCCAAAGTCAATAAGATATGACCTGCAGTTTCACAGAATTTGAGTCCTATAACAATTTCTCAAAAAAGCACACAGTGCTGGATCCAAATAGCCTGTGTTTTCATCCAGACTCAGCCAACACCTAGTTATCTGATCTTAGTCTTCTTTTATCAACAAGTAGGGATAAGATCCACCTCAATAGCATTGCTATAAAGACTAATGAATTAATATATACATAATATCAACTGCAGTTGCCACCAAAGAGGGGCCACTCAACTCATACTTGCTATACATTGTGTCCCAGATGGCCTGGTGAGGGTCAAGAGTGTTCACTCGAGTGCCTGTTTGAACCCAGGACCCAGCATTTACCTGCTTTGTAATCCTGGACACCCCGCTTATCCTTTCTGTGTCTTGGTTTCCTCATCAAGACAAGGAGATTATAATAGTATTGCCATCATGGAGTTTGGGGGCTAAAGTTAAGTTAAAATATATGAAGCACCTACAGTGCCTGGTCCAAGGTCAACACTATGTAAGTATTTGGTCTTATTATTTTTTAGTAATCATCAATTATTTTTTAAAAACTGGTATAAGTAGTTAGTCCACTTTTTTTTACCCCATTTTTTTTTTCTGTAATAGTGATGGGGTTTCTGTTTTAACTTGATTCTCTTTTATTTTATATTAAGTTTCCATGTGTTTTGCCTATAGCCTAAGCATACATCTGTGTATGGTTAAAGTATCACAGAAAAACAGGCAAGTTACAAAGTTATAGGTACAGTTATCCTCTGGTGAGGAGGAGGAGTCGCTATGCTGTCATCCAGGGCTGTGCTCACAGCCCCACCTAACAACTCTTCATGCAGTTGTGTGTGTGTCTCTTGGTAGCAAGGAAGACCTCAAGACAGGCAGTGACAAGATCAACATAGATCTTGCCACTGGTGGAACAAAGCTCTGACATTCAAACATCTGTCTTCTCTAGTAAACCCCAAGCATCTTTTTTCCCTCAGGCAGAGCTTCTAAGTCATGTTTATGTCTGTTGTAGCTGTATTTAGTAGGTGCCCAACAAATGGCTATAATTGAATGATAAGGGAGCTGGCCAAATGTCTATAAATTAGCATTACTTTTATATTACTAAAATAAATGTTATAGTATTTTTTCTTCTAAAATATACATTGGGAAATCAAAATGAGAGGAAGATGGGGTAGAAAGTTAAACAAGGAGAAATAGTACACTGGGAGCCCTAGTTAGTTTTTACATAGGCTACAGAAGCCATCCAAAGGCATCTCGATTCCCTTGCAAAATAGGTTTACGTGGGAGTCCTTAGCAATATGAAATTTAGTAGAAAATCTGTAGGTACCAGGATCTGCCACATGCTTGCTTGTGCAAGTCACTAGTAGGATTATTGAGAAGTAAATTATCTTACCTGTGCCCCAGTTTTCTCATCTTCCACCTGGAGATAATACCAGTTTCAAGGGATTGTTATAATGGTTAAATGAGTTGATGTATCCTGTGCACCTAGAACAGTGCCCAATCCTACATAACTCTTGTTTATTGCTGTGTTATTGTAATATTCATCAGACATTATATGAATATATTCTTTTTTGCCTTTACATAATGAGTATAAGAGTTACGAAACTTTGTTTAGCACATATACATTTCTTTCATGTTTATAAATGCATTCTAATGGGAACATACATAGTATTATGTTGATCCATATAAATGGTGCTTTTTTCATTTCCCAAATTAATGCAAGCTGATAACATTTCAGGCAATTTTACAAAGCTATGAAAGAAAAACTGAAGCCATTCTAACTCTCATCCTTCTCTTCTTTTGTGCTGTAGAGTACTACCGGAGCAATAGTGGTTTCTAAAATGTTGGCAGTAGAATTTAAAGGTCAGGCAGTATTTGTGGGGGAAAAGCCTCCACAGTCACGGAATTTTAGACATACTGTCCTGTAGAGCCTTCTTGGGAATTCAAAATATACTTGAGTGCCTTAAAATGTTGAAGAATATTGCTGTAAACAAACCAGCCTGCTTATGTTTAACCCTAAACGGTATTTATCTCCTTGTAACCTCTGCAACGCGTTTGAGGGATGTTGTATAAACTCTAGGGTACATGGAGGAGTGAAAAGAACTTGAACATTGAGTCCAAAAGGTCTGGATTTGTCTCCAAATTCCGTCCCTTCGTTAATGTATTGGTATTTGTCTTTTCTTTTTGTTTTCTTTTTAATTTCTCTAAGTCTCAGTTCTTCTATCAACAAAATAAGGACACTAGTTTATCAAAGACTCATTGTGAAAACTAAATAACAAATGAAAAGGACAAGCATATGTCTCAGATGTTGCCCCCTTCTCTTCTTTCCAATGAATGAAAAAAAAAATGTGCAGAGGTTTCTAACAAACATCAGGAGTCCCTAGGGCAAATTTCTCATTGAGGAGAAATGTTTCTGGCCATGATTTAAAATAGGATATAAGAGGCATCACTCTATGAAGAATTCTCTTTTCAGAGAAATTACTTCCAGGGATCAGTCCCTGCCTCATACTTAGCTTTACCCAAAGCAATACTCCTTACTTCCCCATTTTGTCATTTCTGCAGCTTAATATATAGCCAGTTCGGGGTACCTTCTATCACATCATATACTCAAGCCATGTTAAATTTCACCTGCTCAACTAATTACTGCGTCATAGTAACAGGGCATGGTGACCTTATCATAGGCATGTATCCAGAGTCACATTTTACTTTCCATGTGAAATGCACATGCAATATCATCAAAACATTCCATTTACTCCAAGTATTCTGATCTGTTGGCTACTTATTCTCAAGTTAAAAGCTGTGAGGCTGTTTTCAAAATAGGTAAAGTAGGAGAGATAAGGGGAAAAGATAGGTAACCAAGATTAGTGGAGGACATGGAAATCCTCCTGATATCTGCATTTAAATGGCTAAGAGGCTGAACTGGGCAAAGGATGGAAATGGATGAACATAGGCTTCCAAGAGCTCTGGCGAGAAATTTCCATTTAGAGTTTGTGTCATTCCCTATAAATGGTCTTTTTATTATTGCAATAAGTCATGCTACTGTTAGAACAAAGCTAGTCCCCCCTCTGTGTAGTGCTATATGGCGGGCATCATGCCATACTTTGTTTTTTGTTTGTTTGTTTGTTTGTTCATTAGTAGTTTCTTGGCGCTGTTTTCCTTTGGCAGGCAATTGGCTCATCTGCTTCCTAATATCAAATTTTACTTGTTTTTATTATTTTTATCTCTGATAGAATGCAAATTAAAAATATACAGTAATTTCTCAGAAATTCAGACTGATACATTTGGAATATGTGGTGATTTAAATACTATTCGAACTGAGGTTCTGAGAAAATCTTTATTTATGGAGAATGTAAATATGTTAGTCTGAATAAGATGTGGAGCGGGGAATATTTAAAATGCTGGAAGAAATCAACTGTTTTCAAGCAATCTCCAAGTTCCTCAGACACTATTTAAATAATGCATGTAATTAAAACACACTTTTATCTATTCATTAAAAGTAAGATTAAAGAAGGGCATCAAATAGGCTTGACTTTGTTATCCTAGTTTGAATTAATATTTTATTTAAAAATAGATGCTAATGGATCAACCACCACGTACCTTGGCTACAATCACCCAAGGATAATCCTGTAGAGAGGGTAACAGGGGATTTACCTTCCCTAGGCCATAACAGGGGAGTTTTGCGCATTTCTGTGTGGGTGTGTGTGTGTGTGTGTTTTAAGAATAAAACATACCAAAATGTAGCACTGAAGAAAAAAGGTAGAGGATTGAAAGCACTACCATAGGCCTCAGAAATATTGGAGTTTGAATCTGAGGTATTCCCCTTACTAGATATGTGGTTTGGGCTAACACATGTAGCAGATGCTGTAGGACATTGCTCAAGTTTCCTAGAATCCCTTTTCTTTGTGGGCATGTCCATCCGCCAGTGGCAGGTGCTCCCTAAGGGCTCAAACCGGTTGCCTTCTCTGCAGGATTACCCTTGGGTGATTGCAGCAGGGTATGTGGGAGTTACACACACAGTAAAAGGGACTGGTATCTTTAAGTCCCATTCCTTTGTCTCAAAGAAGGACAAACTCTACTCTCCTATTTATCCCCCAGAGCTCTCCATGGATCAGACTAAAGTAGACTTCTCCTGAAACATCCTAACTCCTATACCTTTCTCTTGTACCTTTCTGCATCTCACCCTAGTGTCCCTGGAGAGCACTGCCTCCATAAGCCATGTGTACACGAATCCTGCCTCAAGCCCTGCTTGGTCCAGGGCACCAGGCCTAAGGCAATTGTCTTAACTTCACTGTGTTTCAGTTTATTTTTCTGGAAGAATATCTACAGAATGAGAAACACCCAGAACCATGGCCAGCCCAAAGTAAGCATTCAGTAATGCCAATTGCTCTTGTTGCTGTCTTTCTTGTTGCTATCATTATCCTTTGAATAAACTGCTGGTATGTCGAGGCATTGCATCACTTCTTAAGGCTAACTGCAGATTTCATAACAGGTGATTAAATAATACTCACTAATGGATATTTTCACTTGTTTTTATTACAGTTAACTTCCATTAAATAGAATTTGCTTCCTATACTCAGATTCAATAAATATATATTTTCACTTGAATTAGTTCAGAATAGTCTATGTCTGCAAAAACTTACAGTCTAGTAAAAATATTATACAAATACTCAAATGAATATCGCACAAGAAAGGCAAATGAAAATATCCAAGACATATAAAAACACCATGGTATGTTTTTTCAAGACAAGGAAAGGTCACCTTCAATTGAGGCATGAGAGAAAGAATCTTTAGAAGGAAGAATGGGCCAATGGATAGATGGCTGGTTGGCCAGATGGCTGGCTGAAATTTTACATAATTTTATTAAGGAAGAATTTATATTCCACAAAATTCACCCATTTTAAATGTAGAATTTAGTGCATTTTAGTAAATATACCAAATTGTACAGTCATCATATCCAAACAATTTTAAGACATTTCCATCACCCCAGTCAGATCCCACCTACCCATTTACAGTCAATCTCCACTCCTAGCATAGCCCAGGCAACTGCTAATCTACTTTCTGTCTTAACAGATTTTTTTTTTCTGAACACTTCACACAAACTTACTCTTACAACATATGGCCTTTCGTGTCTTTTTTTTTTTTGTTTCTTTTTTACTTAATATTTGTGATTCACTGATGTTGTAGCATATATGAGTAATTCAGTCTTTTTCAGTGCTAAGTAGTATCTCATCATATGGATTTGCCACATGTTGTTTAACCATTCACCAGTTGATGGAAACTTGGATGTTTCCACTTTTCGGCTATTTTGAGCGCAGGCATTTGTGTAGAGAAGAGATATATTTTAGCAGCCAAAAATAATCTAGCAGTGAAGGGAAGGCAGTGAGTAAAGAGTGGAGATGAAAAGTTTGTGTTGTATTCAAGAAAGAGTGACTAACTCATAATGAAGCAAAGAGCATCATTATAGAGGTATGAAGAAATATGGAAAACAGCAAAAGGAACAACACAATTTGCCAGTATATGTTGAAAGAGCTATGAATCTTCTAATATGTTTCACCTAGAAAATATTTCATGCTCATTCAAAACATTTTGTGAAAAACACTGCATAACATATGCCCCTCTGGGAAAATAACAGTGTTCATTGGCATTTTAAAGATTCCAAGAATTCTTGTAGCAAAGATATCAATTTTTAAAATATATTTAAATGCTTAATTAAATTGTTTAATCCAGTGTTTAAAACACACACACACAATCTCTTTTTGGTGCCAGATTTTAACACATCGCAGACACTTGTATATCTTTCTTTTGGCAAAGAGATCCCAGTCCTAAACTCAGAAGTAAAATTTGAAAATAATGTTTCATTTTATTTGTGTTTGTAGTTATCATTTTATAGTAAATGATACCTATTTACAGTTTGGTAGTGATATCATACTTTCTTTAAAATAATGTATTTAATTGTAAATTAAATGAACTAAGTTAAGACAAAGAACAAATAATAGGACAAGTGAAATATAGATTTGGTAGAGCTATTAAATGTGGTTATGTGAATTACTAAAATTTGAGAAACACAACTGTGATATTTACCTAAACTGGGAAAGTCTCATGTATGAAAACTTTTCTGATATTTAAAAAACATTGTTCTTGATTGTTTTATGTACTTTGGTGGTCACATTCTGTTGCCTGAAATCAACAAATCTATTCTAGATGTTAGCCAAGCAAACAATATGCAGTGGTCTAGAATTAAAGATTTGCTAGTGAAAGTGTTGGGCATGGATTGAAAATCACTCTTTAATAGTAATTTGTCTCCTCTTTCTTTGCCAAGGAATTTTCAGAAAGATTGCAGCTTGTGATGAAAGGCCCATGGCTATTTCCACATCTCCATCTCATGAGGTGCAATCAATTCAGTTGGCAACATCAGGGTGTTTCATTTAATCCAATATTAAGATCAAGGGGAAGCTGCCATATGTGCACAAATTATCAATTTTCAAATAATTAGAATGCAATAAAATAAACCCAACTCTCTCATGATGCTGTCCATAACTTAATTCTCTTTATTGAATCACATGTGAATTCAGGATCTCAAAGACTACAGAAAGTACGAGTTGTGTTTATACCATATATGTGCAAAGATACCACTTAATCCATTCTCATTTTATTGAATTCCAGATAACAGAGTTTACTGAGCTCAAGTTTTTCTACAGTGTTCATGCTGGACCTCTCACTAGTTTAAATTTGACACGAGATCATATTTTAATTTAGTCCCATGTGTGTCTTCTATATATCTGTCTGCATCAGAGCACTGTTACTGTGTTAGCAGAGGTAACTAGTTTATGTTAAAAATATATGGTTTAAACTGTTACAGAGGGTATAAAATGCATCTTATAGAATCAAGGAGACAATAGCTATGGACTCAGGATATACAGGTGTGTGTGCTGTGTTTCCCTCTTGTGCTTATCTGGATAACAACGTAATGATTATGGCATCCTTGTCCACAACTAACACTTAAGTCTCTCCTACACAAGGAACCCAAATAACTATAACCCACATAAACCTCTCCTCCTAACTTCCCAAAGAGTCCTTATTCATACCGCATGTCCTGAATCCCAATAGGAGATTGTTTTCCAATGTTCTGATTACTTTTGATGTCAATTTAACACCTAACATGTTACAAAAATTGAGTGACCCAAGTTTCACTGGTGGTTGATTTATTGATGCTTTCATTTAACAAACACTTTCTGTAGGTTATTGTAGGAATTTGGCCATTTGGGAAAAATAATGAAAGTTTGGGGGAAGAGTGTTATAATAAGGCTTACATTTTCAACGAATCATTCTAGCTGAAGTTTTCATGGGGGAAGGGGCAAAGCAGATGCAGGGAAACCAGTTTGGAGACTTTTGCTGTTACCAGAAGTGATGGTGGTGCAAGCCAGGTTAGTGGAGGTAACGGGTGCTTGTTTTGTACTGTACTTTACAAAGTGTCTGGTATGTTTCTTTTTCCAATATATCATTTGATAAATATTGGTACCATATTCCTCTCTGCCTTATACTTCCTCACTTTCCAAACTCTTGACCTTTCAATAAATATTAAAAAAACATGTCTCTGTAGATTCATAAAATAGTACCAGTATCCAAGCTGATGATCAGAGAATGGGGTACATTATATAGTTGCTATGTTCAGCAAAATCATTCTTTTGCATCATATGCAGTTGAGGGTATTTTGATTTTCAATAGATTCGTTTGCCCTTTTTTTTTTTTTTTTGCATAAACAGACAAAAGAATGGAATGAATGTGGACTGCATATTCTTCTAATGTAACATCAAAAAGCCTAGCAATATTTAGACAAACTGAATGACTAGAAACAGATTTGGGCAACCTGCCTTTTAGCACTAAAGCAGAATGTGACAATCGTTTTATGATATCGATGGCCTCATCCCAAAAAGTTCAGCTTGAGAGTACCAGAAATGATTGAATGATTGTGGAATGGACTCTTTGAATATTAAAGTGGGTCTTTGTGAGATGTTGTCTCTTAACATAGGGAAAAAAATTAATCTGTACAGATCCTATTAAGTTTTGAAATGATAGGTAAGTAATATGCCCATTTTACAGATAAGGAATCCAAAGGTCAAGTAGATTACAATACATGACTTAAGCACGGACATTCTATCCCAATATGCCCAAAAGATAAACTTGATGTCAGCAGAGAAGTCCTCTGCTCTGTCTACTGCTGTATCCCCAGGGCCTAGACTAGTAGCTAGCTGAATAAATATCTGAAGACTAATTGACTAAATAAGTGAATAAATGAAAGTCACAGAGCCAAGATTATAACAAAGACTTAACATGACACAGGAGGACAAACTTAAAAAAGGTGTAGAAAATATGCTTTGCACATCCACAGTAGTAAAAAACTAGAAACAAGAGCTAACATGTATGCTATTTTAAAATTTCTGTATGGCCAATACCAAAATATCAATTTTCAAAAAGTAAATCCAAAATCAAATATCTTTATTTACGTTTATTAAAGTAGCACATGAAATTTTAAAAATGAAATAAAATTGTACCTCAAAGCTTGTGACTATCCACCCATAACAGACAGATGCACAAATAAGATTTTAAAAGCCACCCCTTTTGACACCCTACCCTACCTCTGAATCCTGCTCCTTGCCCCAGAGGCAACTTCTTTAAAACTTTTCTACCATTTCTTCTACTATAAACTCTTATAATAAAACTGTTCTTACTCATATTCCTTGACTTTTCAAGTTCAGATATTACTTGTCCTCTGGGTGTGGAACAAGAGGATTACTTTCTCTAACAACACCCCTTTCTTCCCCACTCCCTGGCCTCCCAGTGTTTTCACTCAGCATTCAAGGGCTTACGTCATTGCAATCATGTGAGACTGTTCAAAGCCCTTCTAGGTAGCGTGCAGGATTGCATTTACTTACTTACTTGTTTTCCCTAGAGTTAATAATGGCGATTTTTTGTATTTTCATTTGCTAATTTTTTTATGTATGTCTGATTTCCCAATCTCAATCTCAAACTGTAACTCTTCTTTTAGTACAGACACATACATACATTCTCCAATCCCTCCAACCCCTTTCCTCCCTCCTTAACCAACTCTCCTCCTGTTGCAGTTGGCAGCTGTTCTCTAAGTCTGCAGCATTAGCCTCTCGCTGGGACTCCCTTAGAATTCTTTTCACCTGGAATTCCCTTTATTAGGTTAGAGCCCACATCTTCTTCTCATTTGCTGCTCCCTCCAGGTAGTGGAATGGGTCAATTACTTCCTCAGAAAGGTAATTTTGTATAAAGTTTTTCATTTTCAATGTTTTTAAAAATGTTTTCCATCACATGTGATCTGTAGTTTATGTTGTAATTCTAGGAGAACGGTTTTCTTCAGAGTTTCAAAAGCTTTACTTTTTTAAATATTCCGGTATCTTGTTTAAAAGGCCAATGTCATTCTTTTAATCTAACCAGTTTCTTTATTCTCCTCTAGTAGCTGTTTAGCAATTTATCTTTATCCAGGTGTTCTGAAATTCTGAATGATGTGTTTCAATGGGGGTTTCTTTTTGTTCACTGTTTTGTGTCTTTGGCCCTTTAGATCTGAAAGCCTAAGGCTTCAATGCTGTGGAATCCTTTTGCTTTATTTCTTTGAAATGTGTTTCTACTCCATTGATTCTACTTTTTCTAATTTTTTTTTTATTTCAGCATATTACGGGGGTACAAATGTTTAGGTTATGTATATTGCCTTTGCCCCACCCAAGTTACAGCCTCAAGCATGTCCATCCCCCAGAAGGTGCACACTGAAACCATTAGGTGTGAATATACCCATCCCCTCTTCCCTCCCCATCTGCCCGACACCCGATGAATGTTACTACTATATGTGCACTTAAGTGTTGATCACTTAATACCAACTTGATGGTGAGTACATGTGGAGCTTGTTTTTCCATTCTTGTGATAATTCACGTAATAAAATGTGCTCCAGCTCTATCCGGGATAATACAAGAGGTTCTAGATCACCAGTGTTTTTTTGTGGTTGAGTAGAACTCCATGATATACATATACCGGATTCTACTTTTTCTTTCTGCAACTTCTATTAGTCAGATATTGGGTCTTCTGAATTGATCTTGTACGTTTCTAATTGTTTACCTCCTCTTTTCTAGCACTTTTTAAAGTATTTCTTTATGTGAGACTCTCAACTTTATTTTCTCTTTTCCTTAATGAATTCCTTTTTATATCTGCTAATATATATATTTTTAATTTCCTAAAATTTTTTGTTACTCTAATTTTCTCTTTTATGATGGTTACTTGTCCTTGTTCCATTTTTGTGATCCTTTTAAAAATGTTATCCTAGGGTGTCAAATATATTTAATTTTTTTCTCTCTCTCTTTGCACTGAGCATGTTTCCTCTGAATTCCTTTTGCTACTTGTTCTGGTCTCTATCTTTCTAACCTGGCTATCTATGAATATTTCAGAGTAAGATAATAGTATGCTGATTGCATCAACTATGTGACTGAGCAGACCTTGTTTAGTAGTGACTCTCATTGTAGGCTGATGAGTTGAAAATACGGTCATTTCATCAGAAGATTCTGAAAAGTTCCTATTTATGGATCTTTTCTCTGGGCCTAGAGCTGATTTCCTGTCAGTTATCAATTGGAAATTGGAATAGGCTATATGAACAGAAATATCTTACATTAGTTGCTTAACCATGTAAGTTTTTTTTCCCCTCTCACTTAATAAAAAGACTGAAGTCCCAATCAAGTTGTATCTTTACCTTCTACCATACTTCGCATATGGCTTTTATTACATTTATCACTCATAGTCTCAACCTGGTAGATGTAATTGCAGCCTCATGTCCATGTTACAGACAAGAAGGAGAAGAAATATGAAGGAAGGAGTGTAACCTATGTTAAAATGAATGAATGAGTAAACAAACATATTCCCAGAGCTTCCTAGCAGGTGTCTGCTTACATCTCCCAGACCAAAACTATATCACAAAACTGTTTCTAGTTGCAAGGGAGTCTGGGAAGTTGAAGTTTATAGATTGGCCACTCTCATATCAAACAAAATTAGGCTTCTATTAGGAAAAAAAAAGAAAGTATGATGGATGGATATTGGATAGGAAAACTAGCAGTGCTTGCAACATGAAACAAAATAGGTAAGACATGTTTTCCAAGGTCAAGTTGAAGAGCTTCCAACCCAATGCATTTGTCTATACCATTAGCATTTTAGAATCAAATAATATAGACTGTTACTTAAAGAAATGAGTGTATTCATGTCCCTACTCTCATATTAAATTTATAGAACATTTATCTAGGCAGGACTCTGTTAGTTGCTCCAGTATTAACTCCAGCACCCCTTAGAGTTAACAAATTTTACTATAACTACTCTGTAACATCCTTAAATGTCATGGCTGAAACTTATTCATCCTGGCAAATATAGTGCCTAACATTTTGCTTGGCAAAGAGTAGGTATCTATGTATTTGAATGAAAACATCAAATGATGTTATCACTGTATACATGGTTTATGACTAAATTTTGTATTGTGTACCCCAATAATTTATTTATTTTTACATTTAACACTTAAAAAGAAAGAAAGCATCAAACGAAGGAAAGAAGAAAGGGAGGGAGGTATGGAGGAGGGAAGGAAGAAAGGTAAGGAGGGAAGGAAGGGAAGGAAAAAAGGAAAGAAAATGGAAGAAAAGAAGCAGAAAAGAAAGAAAATATTAATCACTAGAAGTCAGCATGGTTTTATTTTAAAAAGGAAACTTTAATATATCCATTTCCTTTTGTTTAAGAGCTGTTAGAATTAAAGTTAGAGAAATGCAGGAAAAGAGTTGATTTAGCTCCTACTGAGGCAGAGTCATATAGTGTGTGAGTACACAAGGTCTGACATCACTCTGCTTGGGTACCACCTCAGTGGTGCTACTTCCTACTCTGTGACCTTAGGAAATTTTTGTAATACTCCTGTTTCTGTTATATTGGAATGATAACAATACTTGACTCATATGATAGATATGAGGATTGGATGAGTCCACATGCATATTTGGTCAGTAAGCATTTGATGAAAGTTAGCTATCTTTTAAAAGCATAGATAGGATGAATATTGAAATTAGATGACTCAGTAAGGAATTATGCAACTATTCACAAAGAGTGATAATTTGAGGGATTGTTAACTATAATCATGATTCCCAATGGCGACTGTCTTCCCTCAAGTATTATATTAGTTTTCAAGATCTGCTATAACACAGTACTACAAACTGGGGAGATTAAACAATAGAAATTTATTGTCTCACAATTCTGGAGGCTAGAAGTTTGAAATCAAGGGGTCAGAAGGGCCTCATCTTAATTTACTTCTCTACAAGACCCTATTTCCAAATAATGTCACATTCACAGGAGCTGAGGATAGTCGTGGGGGTGGCTATGTGCTATTAATAGCAATTACTATTTCCCTAGGGTATTTTGTTGCCTAGTTGGGTAGAATGTGGTGGCACCATTTGATTGAGGAAGGTTGATATTAGCAAAGTCCTGTTCAACTACCTTGCATGAAGGAAAAGCCTAAGCACTCAGAATACTACAGAGTTCACAAAAAATTCCAATCCCTGCAGTATCAGTATCTTGTTTCCCCACAACAGGAAGGAGAGGACAAGGTGGATGGTGGAAAAGTCAGAGAAAATTGAGTTTGACTTTTGTTCCAGCCATATACTATTTGTCAAATGGTGCTAGAGCTACTTGCTGGGAGCCTCTCTTATCTGAAAACGAGAATCGCAACCAGGCTTTCTCATAGGATGGTTGGGAAAATTGCAGGAAATCTTATTTTATTTGGACCTGCCCTATATTGAGGACTAATAAATGGAAATTGTATTAACAACTTTCAAAATTTTAAGTATAAACATTTGCATAATTTGAGTATTCATTTGTTCATTCTATTCCACTAGGCTGAGTTCCTTGAGTTTAGGTTTCCTGTTTTATAGATATGTTTATCCCTCCGATCTAATGTGGCCAGTGGTATTTAGTATGGGTTTCAAATAGTGTATGTTGAACACCAATGTCCAGGTGTGCTACCTTTGAGGACATCTCTTAGGATAAGGAGCATGCCATTGGAAGCCAAGGAGACCTAGGTTCTGATCATAGCCAGCTGTCAGAGTCTAGGGAGTCTTGTGGAAATTACTTTCCCTGTCAGGATCTTAATGTTTTGATCTATAAAGGGAAAATGTTGAATTAGATATCCACTGGCATCTATGCAGATCTATGAACAGCATATCAGAATTAATAAGGGTGCTATCAAAGGTGCCTAATCCTGGGCTTTGCCATAGACCTAAAGTATCTGAATATTAACAGCCAGGCCCAGAACTAGCTGTCTTTAAGTAACTGCTCCAGATTTGTGTGCAGTGGGATTACAGGAGCAATTTCTTCTTAATTTTAACATTCTATGTATCTAGACTATCACTTTTTTTTAAAGTTTCTAAAAGAATCATTTGTTAAAAGGAGAAAAAATCAAATTAACAATCTTCATAGTGATTTCTAAGCAAGATCAAAATGCAACAAAAATCAGACATCCAAGTACTGAAACAGCTGAGTAAACTTGGTGTTATCAATAAATTTAAAACTCTTGCTGAAATGTTTTAATATTTGCTTTGGACTCCTGAGTTCTACAGATGTTGGGAATTTGTGCTTAAAAAGAATAGATATTTTTACCAAATAATTCACAGTATTTGGAGAAATACAATTATTTTCATTGAAATTGAAGACATTACAGTTCTGTGCTATTTTAAGGAAAGCCCTTTAGGAGTCCCAAGTAATTGAATTTTTCCATTGTAGTAATATAACCTTTTAGATATATGACCTTCTACATCATAGTTGGAAGTGATTAGTACAAGTGTTTTCAATTTCCGCTTAGCTCTGTTGGTTTTAAAGAATTCTAAATTAATTTGCTAAATGTCACATCCCAAAGGGAGAAATAAAGTTTCTTCTCTTTGTGATTAGAGTCCTAAAGCTTTTTCCTTAAATTGTTGATTGTTACCTGAGATTTGGTTTCAAATAGTACAATACACATCTTGAAAAAAATTTCCAGGGTAGTTTTTCTCTCCTTGTTCCTCCCTGTTTGAGTCCACAATATTTTAATACTCATACACTGGCATGGTGATTCACAGCATGTAGAAGGGTTTTACCAGTATATCCAAGTTTGATGTTCACAGGAGTATGTTTCATAGGACATGTATTATTATGAATTTTTTAAAATATTGAAAGAATAAACTTTAGCAGTAGAAGGTGATTCCTTCAAGGTCATGTGAAATATGCAAACAAAACCTTAGTCTGATCACTCTTTTACCCATTATCTTACTATTCTGCCATAATTTATTAAGTGCTTCCTGTCCTACTGTATACCAGGAATTATGTTATGTACTCGGAATTTAGATGTAAATAGGACCTTGCCCATGGAGAGTTCCAGTCTAATGGAGACACACATGCACCCCTAACATACATACACATATGCATGTATGTGCTGTGGAAAGTGCAATAATAGAATTGTATACAAAGTACAGCTGTAGTATACGTAAACAAGAGATCCACTCCCCATGGAGTTCGGGTGTAGTAAGACAAAAAGTTGAAGAATCTGTAGCAGCTTCAGATTTTAGAGCAAGTGGAGCTTAGGTCTACATTTTGGAAAGAAATGGATATTACACTATTTTAAATCTGTTAGAATAGCATTCTACATAAAATTAAGGAAGTGTCAAATATATATATTTTAAATATATGAGTGTGGAAAGAGTATGAAGATGGAGACTATGGGGAGAGTCAAGCTACTGTCTCCTCCACTAGATATAATTTCTGTCACTGTTAAAAGATGACTCTTTCAGATTCCTGGCTTGAGTACCAGCCAGGGAAATGGCTTTCACTGAGATGGGGTAATACAGGAAGGAAGTCAGACTTTCTGTGGGAGATAATTCAGCAACAAATCTCTCCACTGCACCATGTCTCCCCCCGCGACACACGTTCCATCAGAACAATCCACAATTAGGAAGAAACTGATCTAGTAGTAGACCTATGAATGGTTGATTAGGTGGGTACTTGGGTGTAGTGGGGCAGACACAGTGTATTCAGGGAGATCGTGTGGTTCTTAGAAAGGACAAATTAGAAGGTATGTCTATTCAATTATCCTTTTCAACTTTTGATGTATTATCAGTAATAATTAGAGTTACAATAAATAGTGGCAACTATATTGTCAACAAAGCAGCACCTTAAGCATCTGCCTGTTTGTACTTGGAAATGCCACAGTGACATGAGACACTGTGATCTAGCTATGTCATGAATGAATCTATTACCACTAAAATGCTTCATCTAAGCAAAGGTGATACTGTTAAAGAAATACGGAAGGAAGATTTCCTTAGTCTTACAATAACTTTGCTATAGATACTTGACAATTGACCCTAAAAGAAAAATCAGAGGACCTTAGAATTCCGTTAGCATATATACCATTCATCATCCTAATGGCACAAAGAGTCTTTATAAAATATTTGTTAGAACCAGTCACCAAGTAACCACCAATAACACCAAATAACAGCATTAAAATGAAATGAGAATGGAATTATGGCTTATGAAAGTGTGAATTATTGAGCTGAATTAAATAAGTATAGTGTGTCTTAATTCTTCTTTATTTGGGTTAGCCCCTTGTTGTAGAGTATATTCATTTTGTTAATTGCTCTACAAGATAAAGAAAATTATGTGAAATGACTGGAAAAGGGAATTCAAAATTAATATTTAAGAGGTGGTAAATGGTGGTAATAAACAGCTCCAGGCCTGAGTTTTGCTGCTAATTTCCTTATCTGTAAAATAGGGATAATAATAATTCTATCTAATAGGCTGCCATGAAGATAAGATGATTTAATTGCATACAAAATGTTTGAGAAAGTATCTGACTTACAACAAGCACTCAGTAAACATTAGTTGTTATTATAACTTAGTGTTGTTTTTACATATGAATAAATAATAATAGCCAACTTTAATAGAGCATGTATAATGTGCTAGGCACTATTCTCAGAACTTTTCATATAAGTATTTATTTACTCTTTCCAACATCTCTATGGGGTGGGTATTACTCTTATCCTGAAATATGCCTGATGAAACAGAGGCAAAGAGGTTAAGGAAAGTGTTCAACAAATGCCTTGATGGGAATAGAACTCAGCAGTTTGCCTTTGAGTCCATATGCTTGAACACTATATAAGTACACAAAATAAATTGTTAGCAATACAGTCACCCCAAATAGTAATGCTATTTGACTAGGAAGACATTCTTCATATTCTACAGTTTCTAAGTAATGGTGATTTTTTAAAAATATCATAAAATAAGTATGGAATATGAAGTGCTAATAGAGAAAGCACATAAACTCTCTGCAAGTGCTTCTAACCATTTTAACTCTCTGCCTCTCCCTATCCTTAGAGCTTTTATGATTGTTAATGATTTACTTTCCCATTCTTGATAAATTACTGCCAAACCACTTGATAATTCTTTTCTTTTCCTCTTTCAACCAATAGTTCCTGTCCTATTTACTTTTATCCTGAGCTTTTTAGCAATGTACCGTTTTATTTATGAAAATATTTTATTTCTCTCATTGATCCAAGCTCCTGGAAATGCTGCTCAAAAGCAACTGGCAGTGATTATGAAGCCAAGACCACTCCCTCCTCTATACCTTCTCTCCCAGCCCCATGGTAGGCAGTCCCCCTGCAGTTATCTTTTGGCTGCATTAATTGTTTAGAAACTGTTAGCAATACTGTTTGCAAGATTTATTTATAAGCACTGGCACCCTGAGAATCATAGACAATACATGTTAACAAAGAAGGTGAACACAGGTTGTGTGAGTAACGCCACATTCCCTAAAATTCTATGTCTCAAAGTGTGAGTCAATTGTTTTGACTGACTACCAACAGTCTCTATTTCGTCTAGACAATAAGCTCAATATTTAGAAATAAGAAACAATTCTTTCCTACCTGATTGTCTCCATTTCACATGAAAGGTCTCTGACCATAACTTGTTTGACACTGCTGTAGGAAAATAAATTTTAAAAAGCATCTTTTGGTTTGGATAATGACATCACAGAAAAACTCATGGATGCCTCAGATTTCATATATTAAAATCAGATGGCTAGATTAAAACACTCATCCCAAACCATGTTATTGGGAAGTACCAGTGCTTCAGGTTAGACTATCATCCCTCTTACACTCTAAATTCAAAATCGCAGCCATTTTTCATCTTATAAGGAAAATGCATAGGGATAGAGATTTTGTAATTTTAAATTTTCTTTTACAATATATCCTTCAATTATTGGTTTCTTCAGGCAAATGCTGGAGGAAGGTGAATTGAATGAGCAAATAGCAAACATTTATTAATGCAGAAACCAGAAAAGAGATCATATTTTGGTGGCTTGGGTTTCTCCATTCATATGTATACAGGTGATTATTACATGTGTAATACTCTTGTTTTCTATAATTAAAGTGGATCTTGGTCCATTTGACAGAATTAAATCTCAGGATATTTTAAACTGTTATACCATCAGTGTCATGGCTTTTAGGTGCTGTCATTTGAACACTTTTGGGTTGCTACCTACCCAACCTTCAGCAAACAGTCACACCTTAGACCTCAGTGCCGATCTGCACATTAGTAATACTTGTGAGTTCTGCAGAATAGCTTCTCCTTGGGAGATGAGGTTGGGTCCATTGGCTGGGTCCTCTTGCCTCCTTTAATCAAAACAGCTCCAATTTTATCCTTTCCATATTTGGCATTTTGGATTTCCACGAAAATGTTAATTTGATCAACAGAGTCCTTTACTACTGTCCCAGGTAGTGTTTAAGATCATTCAGAGCCTGAAAAGTCCTTGCGCCTATGGTATTCCCTAGTGATTAAACTATTTAGTTGGAGTATGACAAGCTCCCCTTCTATGCTCCCACCCCAACATATCTGATTTACTTACTGAATTGGACACTCAACATGATAAACTCAAATGAGCTTGGCTCAAAATGTGAAGAGTAGCAGGGCATAACTAACATGTTTAATGTAGAATCTTTTGTCAAACTGTTTCTTTTTAGCTCACACCCGAACCCAAGATCAGTTCTGAAAGTCATCTAGTTGGGAGTGGTGTTGGGTTTAAGCACTGACCCCTGAGTCCCAGTTCTTTCTATGTAGCTGCCATCTTTTTTCTCCCCCAACTTTTGAGCTCCCAGCTCAAAAGGTATTCCCTCTTTTCTTCCTTAAAAATTCTCCTCTAGTTTATGTGAGTTATTGCAGTATTCACGTAGGCCACCCTAGATACCTTGGATTTGCCTGAGCAACTGCAGTTCCCATTGCTCTTACTTGTGATATCTAGGCAATCACCAAATCCTTTCTATTAGGTATCCCAACTATCTTTTCACTCAGTACATCTTCTGTGTCTTTTCTATCATTAGGAAACCATGTTTCACATGGATCATTAAGGCACCTTCTTAAGATGTTCCCTTACTGCCTTTGTAGCAGCTTTCTGGTCCTTCTTTCTCACTGTAGCCAAATTATTATTGTACCACTCTCCTCTATAAAACCACAATCAGGCCCTTTACAATGGTGTACAAGGCCCCGGCCATTGTTCTGGTTTAACCTTGTGATATATCATCTTGTGCACTCTACTTTCCAGCCATACTGAAGCACCTGTAGGTTTCTTATCAAGATAAGGCCTACATGTACTTGGATCATTTACAGATGCTGGCTCCCTGCCTGATAGCCACACCCCAACACCACTGTTTCCTAAGTCAATGTCCTCATTTTTCACATCCCACCCTAGCCTTAGCCACAGCTTTTACCCATAAAATCCTTCCTGACTACCATCCCTAGGACTGGACTAGGTGAGTCTTGGGTGTCCATCCATAGCACTCAAAACCATCTCCATCATAACCCCTAGAGTTCTGGACTTAGCTTAAGTGTTTAGAAAATATTAATCAATGAGTTGCACCTTGTCTTAAATACCTCACAGGCTCAAAGTCCACAGGTAAAAGAAATGTTCCTCTGCCCTTGATTTAAGCAGAGATCAACACCATTTCCTTGCATGTCTGTGACTGCCTGCCCTCCTCTGCCTCCCTCAAGACAAAGTCAGGCTCATTAGTTTAGAACTCCATCAGTGAACACTGCCTTCAAAATTAATTTTATAAAATATCCATAGCTAATTAGTGAAAAAAGCATGGCAGTATTATCGTTAAAGTAACAAAATGTTAGAATGGGAAATAGCATCCCTGTACAAGTATTCGTAGTCACTGAGGGCACAGTGTTTGATGTTAAAGACCTCTGTGTTTCAGTTGGTCCCATTAGAAGATCAGTAAAACCTGTTTATGTGAAGCCAGAGGCTCCATTTTCATCCAAAAACATTATTATGCAAATAGTCATTTCAAAATACACACTGAGACTTGAATATTTATTCACTTAGTTTAAGAAAACTCTGATGTTGAAATTCCAGAAAATGTAAATGTAGAAAGATTGATACATGAAAGACCTAAATCATTAAAAGTGACCTTTTAAAATGTTGTTAAACTTAGCTGTGGGGTTGTTATACACAGGATAGATAGTATAAGCATAGCTTCGGGAGAGATTTTTTTTAAATCCACCTTTTCCATTCAGGGCCCGAGGTTAGTCAAACATAACACCACGACATTATCCTCATGAGGGAATTAAAAGGCAGCTTAATGCACTCTTCAGTGATAAACAAATTCAATTAAAAATACACATGAAGCAGTAGGAGACTGCCACCTATGAATATTCTCTGAGCTAGACAAATTCAATAATATGTAATTTTTAAGTCACTCATGTTTGGAAAGAAATAGAACTAAACTTGAGCCAATATGCATTGTTTTTGTCATCCTCATCCCTTCCTACCTACAGTGGTAATACCTGATCTAGGCACTTTGCCCATAGCATATTTAATCTCACAATGAGCCTGCACTATGGCAGCTATCATGTCCATTTTACAGATAAGGAAACTGAGTCATAGAGAGACCATGTGACCTGCCCAAAATCTCACCAGTAGTAGATGTTAGAGCTGAGATTCAAATTTCGTCCTGGCTGACTCCAAGTAAGCCAAGTTGTCACCATTACATTACACCCCTTCCTGTTAACAGGTTACTATTATCAAATGATTAGTCGGAGTTGTCCTCAGTGCTTTCTTCATGTTTGTTTGTTTGCTTGGCATTCTATTTTTAAGGAATAATTTGTCAGTGTAAGTCAGATGTTGGGAAATATTATTGAGGGATAATTTGTGCAAAATAGACTGTTGTAGGACAAACAACCTTATTACTGTCCACGGTATGCTTATCTCCCTAAGAAGGATGTCTGAGTTCAAGTAGATACGTGCTGACAACACAGTTGTAATCAGCATGAGCTCTGTGACATGTGGAAAGACCTGGGTTCTCTGCTGATGTCCCTGTGACTTTAAATAAGTATTTAAATCTCTTTAAACCCCTATTTCTCATCTGCGAAATATGACTGAGAGTACCTACCTTATTGGATTATTGTGAAGACAAAATGAGATAACGTACATAAGTTGTTAGCACAGTGGAAATGAGAAAGTGCTCAAGAAATTGTAACAATTTTAGTCTTACTAAATTAATTACCTAATAATTTTCATGTTTATAGATACTTTGCAAAGTTCCTTAGCCCTTTTAAACATATAGTTGTTTCTTTAGTGTCTCAAGTAACATAAAAATTGATGCTTTATACTGTGTGCAAAAGTCAGAAACAAACAGTGGATATTTAACTGCCCTTCCACTCCCCAAATAGGTGAAAACTGGCTTTTAGTTTGGACCACTGGCTTCTGACTGAGACCCATTTTCCATTGTGATTCTATCGCTTTGTTTCAGAGGCCAACACTTTGACTCTAAATATGCTACTGCAAAGTTGACCATTGCAAGCAAAATTATTTTTGTTGTTGTTGTTGCTATTATTTCCCAGAAATCTTTTTTCCCAAAATAGTTCAGTGTTTAATACATTAACTGCCATGTGAGTTGTATTTAACTCACACTAGTTTTGAGCCCGTGGCATCATGAAGTGTATGCAACTCACACATTTCTTCACCTTAGGAGCCATGAGAACTATACCTCAAGTTGCATGTAACTCACTCACAGAAAACAATAACAATAACAAATTTTTCAATAAATTAGAAAGGATCATTTTGTTTTCTAAGTTTTTATTCTATTTCGTGATAAAATACTGTGGCCCTAAGGAAAAAAAAAATTATTATTTTTTCTAATGTGGCAGTCAATATGTTAAGGTTCTTGCCATTGTTGCCTGGCTTAATCCTGTAACCCAGTAAGTGGACATATCCTCACAACCAAATCCATCCTCCACATTATGGTCAGAGTGATCTTTAGATATTGAAAATCTGATCACAAAATTTTTCTTACTTAAAAATCCTCTTAAAGTTACTTCATTGATAACATAAAGTCCAAGCTCCGTTTTCACCCCACAAGACCCTTCATGGCCTAAATCCTGTTAAGCAGTAGGCTGATTTCTCACCATTCCTCTTCCTCTCACTCCTTGTGCAAACACATTTGGGTACATAACCAGAAGTTTCCCATCCCCCCGCTTTTGCCTGTGCTGTTCCTTGGCCCTCTCTTTCTCTATCTTTTCCTCACTTCTTTTCATCGGTAAAGTCTAAATCATCTTTTAAGACTCACCTCAAATGTTACATCTCTGCTATTCTTTTCTGGTCCTTGTAATCTAACACCAGGCTGAGTTAATTTTTCCTTTTCTACATTTTTATAATATCTTGTATCTATTTTATTTTGGCCCCAAATCTCTTTGCTTTATTTATTGAACAAACTTACATGACACTCATATCCATCAAGGACTGTTCCAAGAACTTTAAAAACATTAACTCATTTAATCTTCAGGACAACCTCAGCAGGCAGATGTAGTATTTTTGTAGTGATTTTACACAGGAAGAAATTTGGCACAGAAAGATTAAGTAACACAACTAGTCGGGAAGAGGCAGAGCCAGCATTCAAATCTTGCAGCGATCCTCCTGAGCCCAAGCTCCCCCATTACGCTGCTCACAACCACTCTGCTAACCATCTCTGTTCCCACCGTGGTGTTGTAAGGACTCCTTCTGGTTCTTATTTTGGTTTGTCTTTCTTGTATCAAGTGCATATTGGCATATGTAGATGTTGGATAAATATCAGTACTTGAATAAATTAATAATTCAGTGTTATCCCTAAATCATTCCCTTGGTTTTCATGCCTTCCAGACTGTTCCAGATGGTCTCTTTTGACCATCAGCCTAAACTTTATTTTGTGTAATGCTGGATATCAGGACAACTCTCCTCAAAATCCCTGCTCACCCACACTCTTTCTCCCTAATATCAAATCCTTCATCGCTGCTCTTGGGGCATAGAAAGCAAAGAAGCTCTCTTATACTTAGCATCCCTTATCTTTGGTAGAAAAATGAGCTATAACTTTGGAGTCAGACCACCCCAAGCCTGAATACTGGTTCACATGGGACAGAAAGTGGTGGTGCTGTTTTGAATGTCAAGGCCAGCTGGAGCTGAGTTGTTGCTCAAATAAGTCATGGCATTCTAGGATTTGGCCACCTACCGTGAAAGCCTTAGAAGCTCAATCATTTTACTCATCAGTCCCCTTGAGAATGACTCAAGCTAAGCAAACTTCACATAGGAGAGAGGCAGCATGGTGAGGGTTCAAGCATGGGCTTTGAAGTCAGACTTGGGTTCTAAACCCTTCACCACTAACCGTGGATGAACTTGAGTATGTTCTTTAGCTCTGAATCTTAGTTTTCTCTTCTGGAAAACATAGGTTATACCTTTTTCTCACAAAACAGTTTGCTAGGATTTAATAAAATATTATTACTATATCTCTACATTAGTTCTTTCAGGCATATGGTAAACTCTCAAAGGATAATGACATAACCATTAGAATTGTCACATGGACAGGATAGTCATGTCAGAATGACCAAGACACACTACCCTTATATTCAAACACCACGAAAACCTGAATTCTAATCATAAGCTCCTTGATGGATGTCATGGAAACCAGAGAAGGAACAGGTAATTTAGCCTGGATGAACAGGGGCACCAGGAAAAGTGTTATTATTTATTCATTCATTTGTTAAGTAAATGGGCCAAACACTGTGCTAGGTGCTGGAGGTACACTAGTTAAAAAAGAAGGATACAGTCCAAGTCCTCAGGTTGTTCTCAGTCCAACAGGATATATACACAATAAACAAGTGAATAAGCAATTCAATATGTAACAGCAGTTTTTGAAAAATGCTTGGAATGTAATGAATGGGACATATTGATGGAGAATAATTGGGTAGAAGTTGGGGTAGTCTTTTAGCTTGCTTTCCAGAAGCAGATCGTGAGAAGACATTTATGTCAGTGTGATTTATTAAAAGGTGCTCTCAGGAAAAAGTGGCGGGAGGTGAAGAATAGGTTTAGAAAGGGAAGGAGAGCAATAGAGAATACAATTATGAAGCAAAGACCCTGAGAGGGTAACTGGCTCAATCCCACAGGGAAGCCCCTGTGGGGAAAGTGTAGTTCAGTTTCAGAGCTGGATTGGTCACAAAGTGAGGGAGGTGGAGCTTTTATACTCCTTATCCATCAGTCACTGCTTAGGTCTGCACTTCCCAGTGGAGGGAGATACAAATCCACAGGCACTTTCAACTGTCCACGTACAGTCAAAGGCATTCCAGCAGCCTGAAAATTATCCTCCAACAATGAGACACAGATACAGACGGTTTGGGAATGAACATTCATGTTCATTCATGTTCAATAAGATGAAAGGGTAAAACCCAAGGTGATATGGGCAGAGTACTTGGCAGCATCTACTATCGGTGAGGCAGTGGTAGCTTATGAGATGACATTAGAATCAAGACCTGAATGATAAGAAAGATTCAGCTTTGAGGATGTAACCTAAACATTTGTACCCCCATAATATGCTGAAATAAAAAAAAAAAGAAATGCTGATAGAAAAAAAAAAGAAAAGAAAGAAAGAAAGATTCGGCTTTGTAAAGAATAGGGAAAAGAGTTTTCCAGAGGAAGGGATTTTTGTTTTGTTTTGTTTTGTTTTGTTTTGTTTTGTTTTGTGTGTGGAGGGGAGAGTCATTGAGTTAAGAAAGAGCATAGTGTGTTTAAGGAATTGAAAGGATCTGTATGTTGGGAGCATAGTGATTAAACAGAAAAATGTTATGAAGTAAGACTGGGAACATTGGCAGGGTCCAGAAATTTGTAAGCTAGGTAAAGGAATTTGTATTTATTATGACTTCAGTGAGTTGCTATTTGAAGATTTCCATCCTTGAAGTGACATTATCTGATTCAGGTTGCAGGAAAATCACTGTAACCACTACATGGAGGGTAGAATGGATCAGGGGGAAAAGAGAAGCAGGACTACCATTCTGTAGCTTATTGTTGTAGTCTAGGTGAGAGGTAATAATGGCATTAACTAGGGTGGGGAAGTAGTGAAGATGGGAAGAGGTGGCATGTGTTGTGGATGTAGAGCCAATAGGAATTGCTGGTGAATTGGGTGTAGGGGAGAGAACGGAAGAAGTAGAACGTAATATTTGGGTTTCCGTGTATAGTGCTAGGAGAATGAGGTGAATGGTACTCAGACTGAGACTGGATGGAATAAAAATCCTGACAAGTCAGATTGGGATAATGCTAAGGCCAATAAACAATCTCCATGCTATCTTCCAATGCTGTGTTGAATCTAGGATTCTTGGTTATATTCATGGCAAAAGAGTGTAATTGTTTCAAAGGAAGATGGTAGCTTTAATAGAGGCATTCCCTTTTGATGTTTGTTCTAATCTGGCTCTTAAATGGTACTAATGAAGCCATTCTAATACTCTGAGGATGTGCAAGCAGCTCCATGTTAGATAGCATATTGAGGAAATATTTTCTTAAAAATCTTTCTCTTTCCTCCCAACTATGGGTCATATTTCAGTTCTTTCTTTTTATGCAATGTCATTTGTTTCCCTGTTTAAAGCTAAGCATTGATTTAAAGCCAGAGTCCTTTCAGTGTTTTCATTGAAGCTTTTTTACACAACTCTTTGCTTTAATGTTCAATATTATAGTCAAATCTTATATGGAAATAGAAAGAATAGTGTCTGCAAAAATAGCAGCAGACAATATTAGATACAGACAACTCCAAAGTTGGCAGTTAAATTCTAGAATCACCATGGAGGTGGGAAGGGACTCTGCCAATGGAAACCTGTTGAATAAATGTTTGGATGAGACAAACATAACTCAGTCAAAAACCATCCCCTTGTCTAAAACAATCCCCCTTTTCAAAGCACTTGGTCCAAGGAATAGAAGCAGCGTGTAACCTTGGTTGTAATGGCAACTTGACTGCTTACCTGCTTGACCTTAAGTAAGTCACATCACCCTCTGAACATCAATCTTGTCCTCTCAATGAAAGAGTTTGAGTCATAGTTGGAATGACAAATAGATTCAATCTTGTGGGCCCACTCAAATATAATACATAATGTTTGAAGCACTGTGTTGAGAAAGATTTTAAGACTATTTCTGGATTCAGGAAAAAAATAATGTACCCTTGTAGATAAGCTCTGTTTCCCATGGACATCAGAAGGCAATGTGGCAACTAAAGGAGTCTGAAGTTTACCTCCTCAAGTCCCACATCAAACATTTTAACTTTTCTCACAAACTACATCATGTGCATGTAATTCAAAAAACACTAAACATTAAACATATAATAAGTAAAATAATTGGCTTAGATTAACAGTACCATATTATAAAGCAATCCACAGTACTTACTTTATCAACAGCTATGCGTGATTCCACTGGAGAAGATCTTGCCTCCCTAAATTTTCTATAACTAAAAATAAAATCTTGATCTCACAGGTTTAGAATAAAGGCTTTTGGCCATAATTCACTGGCACGTTAAAATCCCAGAATGTTTCAAATAGAAACATGAGATTTCAAATATGAAAGCACAGTAAGATGTAGCTGCTTTAAAGCCAGAGAACCCTTCCTAGATAGAAAGGTGATCCATAATGTCTCACCCCACTGAAGGTAAGGTCAAAACTCTCAGAACTAAATTCCTGACCACCCCATCTTCTTCACCTAAATTATAATCATCTGAAGTCTTTTTTAAAATCCATCTTCAGCTTTAAATCGGTCACTTATACTGAAGTCTGATAAGAAATAATCAAGCAGAGCCTTGTTCCAAATAGCTTGTGGGTGTACAGATATTGCACAAATGCAGGCACACACATGCACACGCACTCACACAGTACCTTGTTCACTCTGCCAAACGTTAAATCATCCTGATGACGCTCCCTTTGAAAGAAGTAGAAGCAAGAGCTTCTTTTGTTGGAAAGAACCAGGGCAGCTGATACCCAGGGTGACAGCCAAGACAAGTTGCAAAGAGCTGAGGCTGAAATGTGGAAGACCAAGCACCTTATTTACTTGCATGCCTACCTTACCCGCATGACTGTGGGCACTTTAAAGAAGGGACTGCTTTTCCTCATTGCTGCATCCATCAAGCTCAAAATAGGCCTGCCCTGCAATAGGAATGGAACATGTATTTTTGTTTGTTTTTTGCAATAACAAGAGTTCCAATATCACAACCAGTAGCCAACAACAGAAAAGAACATGGAAAATGGGTGGAACACTGAAAGATTAGAGGTGGGATTAAATGGTGTGAAAATTTCAGATTGCCAACAACCATAATGAAAGAATTGGTGCATTTTTGTGATCGACCTTTAAAACAGGTATACTAAAGGCATTTTAAAAATTTTCCAACCAGGTGTATTTATGCCCATGTGGCCCAACAGAGACTCAACATAATTAAAACAGATCCGTTATATTTGACCATATGAGCTAAGCCAGTCATCACGTTGCTGAGTCATTACCGCAGATGATAGGCAGTCAGGGATGTGATGCTAATTGTTTCAATGGGCAGGGCTGGAAAAGTGGTTAATGCCACGAGTTTTGGAGTCATGGTCCTGGCTTCAAATCGTAGCTTAAATATGAACTATGAGTGTGACTCAGAAGGTATTTAAACTCTCTGAACTATAACTTGACAATCTTTAAAATAAGGACAACAATAGAACCTCCCTCATAGGCTGAGTAAACATTACCATCCATATAAAAAGCACATAGCACTCAAAACATGTTTGCTTTTATTGTTATTATTATCAACATCATTAATGTTTTAGTATTCTAGCTAGTTTTCTATGTCTATTGGGATAAAAAATGTGTCTAAGGCTTTCTAAGCTAAGCTAAATGAGACAACGTATTTTGAAAGCACATTGAAAATTCTATGGCTTTATGCAAATAAAGAAATGTTTCATTATTATCATGGGTCTGATAGGCTAAAAGCATTCTAATAGAGGTAGGGAAGTATTTTAAGTTTTAAAAATAGAGACAGATAGCATTGTCAAGAAGCAGTCTCAATGTGACCAGTTTTTTGCATTGTTCAGGTAATTCAAAACAGAAGTCAAGATGCAGGAATACTGAAACATTTCAAAATGCACAAGCCATTGAAAGAATGAGAAGAGTAAAGGCATCAAGAGTGACAGAATACTGTACCAATTATTGTCTTAAAGAGAAAAAAAACCTGATTATTAATAGCTTCAGGTTATATTCATGTCTCCTCCCAGAAAATTTCCATGTTACTGGGAACATCTGGCAAGTGAGTCTTCAATTAAAGAAAAGGCCAGGGTTATACATTATTCCGGTGTCCACACATACGTATATGCTAAGGTGAGTCTGCATTTTCTTGAATCCTGCAGCATCTGTTTTGGGAATTATTCATTCAGTCAATGAATATTTATTGAGCTCTTATTATATACTGGGTAGTATCATAGTGTTCTGAGGAAAGCTCAACGTTGATGTTTACTCATTCCATGTTTGTCAGCAAAAATGTTTTATCTCCGATCTGCCCAAACTTTTCATGTGATCATCAATAAATCACCTAATGGGATTTTGCCTAAATATGTTTAAATGTGATGTGAGGCTAGAACTCTCACCCTTGCTGTCGTATAGCTGCTCTGAAGCTAAAATTAAGTGATGGATAAGGAAGTGTTTTGAAAGGCTAAACTTGTTTTGTGTAAGTTCTATTTTTACCATTGTTACATAGTTCAAGTGAATAAAAAGTATTTGATTCTATGGATGAAGTAATTAAAGCTAAGAAAGTTCAAATGATAAAGGGAGATTTGTTGAGAGGCAAGAAAAAATCAGAGCACTTTGCTGGCTTGAATAGTTGCCCCAAACCATCCATTTACTGTTCAACTCTTTCTCACGACCACATCTAACAGTGTTTTAGACCAGTGGCTCTCAGGCCGTAATGCACATGAGAATCATGAACAGGGCTGGTTAAACGCAGAGTGCTAGACTCCTCCCCTGGAATTCTTGATACAGTTGGTCAGGGGTGGGACCCAAAACTTCACAACCTTAACGAGTTCCAGGTTATGCTGATATGCTGGCCTAGGGTACACACTTGAAGAAATTAAAGGAGCCCCTGCTCTTGCCAAGTTTGCAGAGCAAATGGGGAGACAAAATAAAACTCAAATGAATTAAAAAAATAAAAATCTGGCCATGAGCTCCAGATGTGTGTATCAAAGCATCTTCTCTCTAAGAGGCATCTCAAACCTAACACGCCCACAGTGGAACTCTTGCTTTCTACTCACAAACTTGCTCCTCTTCTATTCTTTTCTGCCTCTACGCCCAAGTGCTCAAACCAAAAACTTAGGAGTTTATCTCAGCTCCCAAGCTATCCACTAATTCCACAAATGCTTATTAGCACCTACTGTTTGTCAGGCACTATTATAGATACCGGGGGATAGAGCAATGTCCTGGTGCTCAAAGAATTTAAGTTTTGATATGTAAGCTAGAAAGCAACAAGTAAATGAACAAGTAGATAGTAGAGAGCATACCCTAGAACCAAACTACGAGCATTTCACACCATTTCCACAGCCACCACCCCGATTTCAGCCATCTTCTCTTGCCTAAAGCTCAGAGACAGACTCATAACGAGTCATCCTGCTTCCACTGTTCCCTAAGCAAATCGATTATCCACACAGCCCAGATGATCTTTAAATCATTTATCAGATCACCACATTCTCCTACCTAAAATCTCCCAGTGACTTTCCTTTGCATTTCGAATTAAATCTAGACTCCTCAATTAGCATGATATACAAGACCTCTCCAAACTCTCTTATTTACCTCTTCATTAGTGGCCTTCCTTCTGCCCTTGTGACATGCTAAGTTCATTAAAACTTGGGGGGGGGGCTTTGCACATGCAGTATCCTCTTCATATAATACTAATTTTCCTTGTCATCATTTAGGTCTTAGATCAAATGTCACCTCCACAGTGAAATAGTTTCTGACCACACGTGAGCACACTTCACTGCCACACTCTGTATTTTACTACTTTTTTTTTTCCCTTGATAGCATTTACGGCTCTCTGATATTATCTAGTTACCTGTGTGGTTATTATCACTAAAATATAGGCTTTATCAGGGCAATGCCTTATTCAAACTCGATCATTGTTGTGTCTTCAGTGCTTAAATAACAGTTTGACTGTTATCATAGGCACTTAAAGTTAATTGAATTCATAAATGAATGGATAAAGCACCAGGATTGTCAGCAAGTCTCTTCAAGTCAGTTTACAATTCTTCAACATCAGTGCCACGTCTATGCCATCTTCCTCCTCCAGTGTCTAACCCATGTCGTGCATGCAGTCCTGTTCAAGAAGTAGATGCGCTAGGTAGACATTTATTTGGTTGTGCTGTAACAACATCCTGAATTAGATATTCTTTTTCCTATTTCAGAGGTAAAAATTCTAAGAGTTGAAAAAAGTTTAATGAACTTACTGAAGAAGATGAAAAGAACAAGGAAAAAGAAAAACAAAAGCCGATCATGCCAGGTGCTAAGGAAGGGGAAAGTTTAAGAAGATTAAATGTCAGATAAAGCAGGTGTTGAGGAGGAGCTGAACATTGACAAATGGATTTGGCCTGAAGATGGATTTTGGTAACTTTAAGGAGAGCAGCGTCAAGAGGGGTGGGGTGGAGTCAAGGAAGAAAGTGGTAATGAGAAAATGAAGAGGGTAGGAGTGAGAAAGATTACTTAAGAAAGCAGAAGCCACACTCGTTTCAAACTCAGGATTACTTGGAAATGGGGGTGGAATTTAGACATATTTAAACAGAGGTGAGATCAGAGCCAGTAGAGAGAGAGAGAGTTGAGTATGGGACGTGACCTTGGGAGGGAAGGAGCTCAGGCCGTGAGAGGGTCAGGGCAGGTGCAGGGCGCAGTGCAGTGAGTGGTCCAGGAGCTTGATGGTATCGACAGGTCAAAGGGGAGACAGCAGAGGGCAGAGGCCAACTTCACCTGAAGTCAAAAAAGACCTGAAAATTTTAGGAAAAGACGGCCAGAGCTAAGGGTTCATTTGTTGCTGAGTGCAGGAATGGGTGAAGGTGACTGTCTGGTGAGCGCCAGGATCCCAGCATTATATTAGAAGACAGAGGCAATGGGGGAATGAGAGACCATGACCAACAGTTGGAAGGGGTAAGCTGAGTGTCAAGGAATAAAGAGTTTAAGAATTTTTGAGGAAAACCTTAGTTTGGTTATTGGTTTTACCCTTTTCTAAATATGTAACCTTGAGTGGCTCATATCCCTCTTCTTGGTCTTCATTTTGTCTCCCGTGAATGGAGGATTGCTGTCATTTGTGGAGATTAAAAGAGATAATGTGTACTAAGCAATAAGCACAGGAGGTGGGTCAAGAGAAAAGCTCTAAAACATGATAAATAAGGAAGAGTAAGGCAAAGTCCAAAGTAGAGTCTTAGAGTTTTAAAACTTAATGCATTTTTACTTGTCAATTAAAAAATAAATTTAGGTCAGGTGGAGTGGCTCACACCTGTAACACTAGCACTCTGGGAGGCCAAGGAGAGTGGATCGTTTGAGCTCAGGAGTTTGAGACCAGCCTGAGCAAGAGTGAGACCCCGTCTCTACCAAAAATAGAAAGAAATTAGAAATTAGCCAGACAACTGAAAATATATATAGAAAAAATCAGCCAGGCACGGTGGACCACGCCTGTAGTCCCAGCTACTCAGGAGGCTGAGGCAGGAGGATCGCTTGAGCCCAGGAGTTTGAGGTTGCTGTGAGCTAGGCTGATGCCACGGCACTCTAGCTGGGGCAACAGAGTGAGACTCTATCTAAATAAATAAATAAATAAATAAATAAAATTTAAAAAGTAATGCATAAGAATAACATGGAGAAATGATTTTAAATGCATAACTCTGCTCTGTCTCCCCTGTGAGATTGTGAGTCTGCAGGTCTGCAGTAGGGCCTAAAAGT
>CAUYMX010101195.1:0-11587 GCA_963573855.1 Lepilemur septentrionalis
GAGGCTGAGGCGGGTGGGTCGGTCAAGGTCAGGAGTTCGAAACCTGCCTGAGCAAGAGCGAGATCCTGTCTCTACTAATAATAGAAAGAAATTAAGTGGCCAACTAAATATATATAGAAAAAATTAGCCGGGCATGGTGGCGCATGCCTGTAGTCCCAGCTACTGGGGAAGCTGAGGCAGAAGGATTGCTTGAGGCCAGGAGTTTGAGGTTGCTGTGAGCTAGGCTGACGCCACGGCACTCTAGCTCGGGCAACAGAGTGAGACTCTGTCTCAAAAAAGGAAAAAAAATCTCATTTCTGTAAGATAATGTATGTAAAGCATCCATGGATGTTTCTAGTAAATACTACCGAGTGTTTATTCTGTCGAGCTTGCCTAGTCACGGATGATGCAGCTGAGCCAGGCACCAGTCAGTACTTTCCACTTGTGTCCTTGGGACAGCGGAGGCTGGCACTGGCTTGTGCACCGAGAACTCACAGGAAGCACAGATTAAAGCCACCCCGGGTCCCTCTATGGAACAACGTGGCTTAAGCATGAGTGGCCAAAAATCAACCAAAACAGTGGATGGAGCAGCCTAGAAAAACCCAGAAGCAGCCTGTGGCGGAAGGTGTAGGGGACACCTCTGCCTCAAAAATCCCACCTTGGCAAGTTGGATACCACCTGAGACCCAATCATTGGCGTGTCACACCTCTCTGGACCTCAGTTTCCCTTTCTGTAACATAGGGTTAATGTTAATGGTATCCTTTAGTCATTTTCTCTCTGTAACAGGCCCCCAGGCTTCAGAAGACTGGAACCTTCTCAGAGGTAATTCTTTCTACTGTGAGATCTATATAAAGTGTCACACATTTGGGGTGCTCAAAAAAACTGTAGTAATTAGGCCGGGCACAGTGGTTCATGCCTATAATCCTAGCACTTTGGGAGGCCGAGGTGGGAGGATGGCTTGAGGCCAGGAGTCGGAGACCAGCCTGTGCAGCATAGCAAGACCCCCTCTCTACAGAAAATAGAAAAATCAGCCAGGTGTGGTGGTACACTGAACTATGACAATGCCACTGCACTCTAGCCCAGGTGACAGAGCAAGACCCTGTCTCAAAAATAAATTAATTAAAAGAAAAATTATAGTGATTATAATAATAGACTTGAAATATTGAGGGAGGGTCTTAGGCCGGTAGTGCACTACGCAGTTGGAAGGGCAGGTAAGAGCCAGCCCGCCCCAAAGACATTGGGCGTGGTGGCGCTGCAGAAGGTGTGGCAGAGGCGCCCCCATCTCTGCAGTGTGGTTACTATGGGATAGGAAGGGGGCACAATGGACTGACGTCATAATCCTCAGCTCCATGTACAGGGATTCCCATGTTGTTGCTGGTGACCCATTTTGGATGCAGAAAACTGTGGTGATCGTGATCATGATTGCTAGCAATTTTAAAGACCACAGCAACTCAGCCTCTTATCTGACCAGACACAGAGCTGTGTTTAATCCCGGCCCGCCTCGAATTGCTGTGGATCCCACACTCGTGAGCAAGTTGCAGAGTTCCGCTTTAGAGCTTAAGGCTCTTTAACCAGGGGTTCACACAGGAGGCTCCAACTGCATTTTTAATGTCATTTCTTGAGCTTAGTGGTGGCACACAGGTGTTCAGTATAGTATTTCTTAGGCCTGTTTGCATGTGTGAAACATTTCGCAATGATTTTTTTAAGGGGCAACATAGGCCTAGTCCCACCAGCAAACAGCAGCCAGTTCTTGATTCCATAACTCGGAGGAGGGGACACAGCTGTTAATAAAATCAGAGCTGCAGGCAGCAGGCTTGCGTGTCGGTAGCTTCGCTTGAACCAGTCGACTCTGAGCACACTGAATGTGACAGGAGGATTAAACTTTTAACCCATGTGATCCCTGGAGCGAGTGAGGAGTGTTCAAAGTTCAGTTTGAGGAGCTGTGTGTGCTCACTCACGGCTCACGCTGTCCCTCAGGCCTTTGGGGGCACGTGGGCCTGGCAGAGCAAGTGACCCGGGGAACTGAGTTCGTCACAGGCCCACTCTGAGCAGTGAGTTACCCAACAGGAGTGAAGAGGAGGGAGGCGATGTTAAGATCTCTGCTCATCTGACCAGGGAGCACAGCGGGGCTTCTGTGCTCGCCGTACCCAGAGCAGTCTTGCTTCTGTTCTCAGTCACGGCCCCTGGGCCGGCATCTCTCTGCCGGGCCTGGCTCCGGACAGCTCTGTTAGTCTCTGATCTCCTCCAACTCTGGTTGACATAAAAATCATTTACCGGGTGCCCCACTCAGGTTCTTTGTTTGAGAGCAACAAAAACAACCTGTGAATAACGTAAGCAAAAAGGGAATGTACAGCAGAAACCGAGAGAGGCACAGAACAAGGAAACAAAGCCCAGGCTTGGAAAAGGCAGAGACTGGGCAGGCCCTTGGGGTCTGGGGAAAAGCAAGTGGATGTTTCATCCCGTCCTCAGTGCCTTGGCTAGAGGAGGGCAGGGCATCCTCCTCTTTGACAGGACCTGAGTGGATGTAGTTCGAGGTCATTCCCCCAAAGCAACATGGGAGCACAACCAGAAGACTGAGGACTGCGTGGACGCGGGGCAGGAACAAAATCAGCGCCCCACAAGGTGTTCTGCTCTGTGTTGTTTCCTTGTCTGGTCTTTTATTCTATTTTTTTATTTTTAATTTTATTTTTTGAGACGGGTCTTGCTCTGTTGTGCGGGCTACAGTGGCATCATCATAGCTCTCTGCAGCCTCAAACTCCTGGGTTCAAGTGATCCTCCTGCCTCAGCCTCCCGAGCATCTGGACGATAGGCGTGCCCACCACACCCAGCTAATTTTTAAAATTTCTGTAGAGATGGGGTCTCCCTCTGTTGCCCAGGCGGTCTTTAACTCCTGGGCTCAAGCGATTCTTCCAGAATGCTAGGATTACAGGCGTGAGCCACCATGCCCAGCCCGTGTCTGGCCTTTTTAACAAGACATCTGTCATCCATCTCCCCAGCAGACCCCAAAACCCCAGGAGGATGGGGGCATTTTCCTCTACTTTTGTTTCCTTTGCAGTGGGAAGGGGAGTTCAGCACCATCCTGAACACTTAGCAGCTGTGTAGTTAAGTACGTGGGGATTCGAAGTCAGTAAAATCAAAGAGAAGAAAAACGGAAATGCGGAGCTTTTCAAAACACTTTCTGAAAGTTCAAAACATTTTTGTGCTCTAAAGTGGTCAGAGTTAAATATTTCAAACTGGCTTTGTGTTTCTGAGCCCACCTCCACCAGCCCTGGATGGAGTGATCCTCTGTGATACAGAAAAAATAGAATAATTTGGCCATTTGCTGTCAAGGCCTCGAATGCAACCACAAAGATTTTATGCATAGAGAAGGTTTTTTTAAAGGCTCAATAGATGCCAAATATTAATTTGCATCCTTGAGGAAGAAAGAAATGCAAATCACAGCAAAGTTGTATTTATTTAATTAGTCTATTGATGCTGGAGCATGCGGTCTGTCCCCCTTACAACTTGGAAGAACATGACTCGTGGCCTCAGTCAAAGGTTGTGTATCGTCTCCCAGTCATTAGCCCGCCTCGCTTTCAAGAGATCGTGTACTCACTAGAATTAGGGGCCATATATTCGCTCTGAGAAACTTCCATTGGGCAACGCGGCGGCCAGCCTTCATGGGAGCGAGCCGATGTGCTCACCGTGGTCCACGTGTAAAATAATAAGACTTCCTGTTTTCTCTGTAAAATCAAGACCTCTGTTTGAACACACAAGCATATTCTTCTTAATGTTGAATAACTAGAGATCACACTTGAAGTATGTGATGAGAAGAAGAATTGGCAAACCCGTGCACTGTGGCTGCAATGCAGTTTTACAGTTTTCCTTCCAAAGGTACTTGGAAAACAACTTCAGACAAACAAATCTCCATTCCCTGATGACTGCCCTTTAGTCAGTGGAGGTTTCCTGGGGCTTTAGGCTGGGACACACCTCTCTGTGATGTCATGCAGCACAGAAAGCCCCTTAAAGTTCAGGGCCTGTTTGGCTGCATCCACTTGAAACCCCTCCAGGCGACAGCTATTGGGTAGGCTAAGGGCCAAGTGTGACTGGGGGATGGGGTGCTGGCAGTTTGTATGGGGTGTCCAGACACTAAGCTGAGACACTTTGCAGACAGCCCGCAACGCCTTGACCCTATTCCCTTCTCTGTGCTGTTTCACCCTCTGCTCTCTGAGGACCTTCCTCCAGCCTGGTCTAGTCCGGCCCTGGTCTTGGGAAAATCATGACGTCAGGAAAGTTGCTCTGCAAGGCAGGGCCCCTGCTTCCTCCCTCACTTCCCTGCTTCTGTCCCCAGCTTGCCTCCTGGGCCTCACTCTGCCAAGAGCTGCTTCCTGCCATGGCCGAGGGAAAGGCAGAAGAAACTAATCTGAGCTAAGGAGACAGCTTCATGTGTTATCTTCAGACAGCTGCCACAGTAACAGGTACCTGCCTGAGTCGAGAATCTCTAAGGACAGTGGGGATGTTGAGGGGAGGGTCAGGCTTTGTGGTGGAAGCCTTTTTCTGGTGCCCTTCAACAGACCCTGGGGGTCATTGATTTCCTGACGGACTTGATCATTTATGCAACAAAAATATTTGTGGCCTAGGGTGTAAAAGAGAGCTTATTGTGGCTTTGTTAATGTGGCGAAGCTTTCGGAGGCCTCAGTTGCAAGCATTTGCTGGTCAGACCTGGGGTGGAACCAAGCAATCTAGCTCCCTGGAGATCTTTCAAACAACAGTAGCTCTGCAGAGACAAGGACAAGGAGAAGCAGACAGAATGAGACTTTATTTTCTTAAGATGGCAATATTCCCCAAATTGATCTACAGATTCAACACAATCCCAATCAAAATCCCAGCTGCTAGTTTTTGCAGAAGTTGATAAATGGATCCAAATTTTAATATGGAAACACAGGGGACCCCAAATAGTCAAAACAATCTTATAAAAGAATAAAATTAACAACTCATAGTTCCCAAATTCAAAAGTTATTACAAAGCTACAGTAATCAAGACAGTGTGATACCAACATAAAGATCAATGGAATAAAATTCAGAGATCAGAAGTAAACCCATATAGTTAATAGTCAATTGGTTTTTGACAAGGGTGCCAAGATCATTCAATAAGGGAAAAACAGTTTTTTCCATAAATGGTACTGGAACATCTGGGTACCCACTTGCAAAAGAATCAATGTGGACACCTACCTCATGCGATATACAAAAAATTAATTCAAAATGGATCAGTGACCTCATCCTAAGAGCTACAACTGCAAAGTTATTAGAAGACATACGCATAAATCTTCATGACCTTGGATTAGACAATGGTTTCTTAAGAACAACCCCAGGCCGGGCGTGGTGGCTCAAGCCTGTAATCCTAGAACTCTGGGAGTCCGAGAAGTGCGGATCGATCAATGTCAGGAGTTCGAAACCAGCCTGAGCAAGAGCGAGACCTTGTCTCTATTATAAATAGAAAGAAATTAATTGGCCAACTAAAAATATATAGAAAAAATTAGCTGGGCATGGTGGCGCATGCCTGTAGTCCCAGCTACGTGGGAGGCTGAGGCAGAAGGATTGCTAAGATAATCCACAGAATGGGGGAAAAACATCTGCAAATCACATATCTGATAAGGGACTTGTACCTAGAATATATAAGTAACTCTCACAACTCAATACTTTTTAAAAACCCAATTAAAAAATGAGCAAATTGGAATTCTGTGAAGACAAATGGCCAATAAGTACCTGAAATGTCGCTCAACATCATTAGTCATCAAGGAAATGCAAATCAAAACGACGATGAGATGCCACTTCACATACCCTAAGATGACTAGAATGAAAAAGACAGATGTGGGGGGGGATAGACAGATGTGGAGGATGGGGAGAAACTGAAACTTCCTACATTGCTGTCGAGGATATAAAACAGTGCAGCTGTTTTACAAAGCGGCTTGACAGCTTCTCAAAAGGTTAAACACAGAATTGCCACATGACCCAGCGGTTCTACTCCTGGGTCTACACCCAAGGAGAGAGATTTGGGGTACTTGCTATAGGAAATCATGACAGGAGACGCTGGGAATCCCTGCTCCTTCCTCTTGGGGGAGATTGGCCCGGTGAAGGGGACCGTGTAGTTCCCCAGGGTTTTTCTTCTCCTTCCTCTGGGGCTCACCAAAGACCACTCACTGAAGGGACAGATGAACGGATGAGTAACCTCTTGAGGGCCTGCGAAGGCCCAGCCTTCTGCTGCTGGCGTCCAGGAGGACACATAGGGCCAGGGCATGAGCTGTGGCGCCTGGGACGCCATAGGCTGCCAGGAGGGCGAGTGCCACTGGACAGCGGTGTGCTGCTTCGGCTTCCGCCCAGGTAGTGCTCCGTAAACCTCTGTGTACGCAGATGCCTCCTGGGCGTGTCCGTGTGGACATGCGCACAGCACCCGGCAGCACTGAAGGCTAGAGCCCGGCTTAGGGACGAGATGACAGACCCTGAGGGCTGGCTTCCTCCAAGGAGGTCTGAGGATTTCTGAGGTGTGAGGAGCTCATCTTCCCCATGGGAAAAGGGGAAAGCTTTGCCAGAGAGAAGGCCTGAGAGGAGGGGAGGGAGGGAGGCCTGTTTGGGCCCTGCTCCCGCCCTCCGGAGACTTTCCCTTGGCAGCGCCCCCTCCCCAGGCCCCATCCCCTCCCTGCTCTCGCAAACCCTACTCCCAAGAAAGGGCCTGACCCCAGCCCCCAGTGTGCATCAGAGCTTCCCCACTTGGGAAAGGGGTGGCTCAAGGAATGGTGTCCTCCTGAGACTCTGAGTCCATTTTTATTTATTTGCTTTTTATTAGAGGCAGGGTCTCACTCTGTCACCTAGGCTGGAGTACAGTGGCACCATCATAGCTCACTGCAGCCTCAAACTCCTGGGCTCCAGCCATCCTCCTGCCTCAGCCTCCCAAGTAGCTGGGACTACCGGCACACGCCACCACGCCCAGCTAATTTTCTTCTATTTTTCAGTAGAGACGGGGTCTCCCTCTTGCTCAGGTTGGTCTTGAACTCCTGACCTCAAGTGATCCTCCCGCCTCGGCCTGCCAGAGTGCTAGGATTACAGGCGTGAGCCACCATGCCCAGCCCCCAGATACATCGTAAAAAGAAGTCCTGGTGGGGTGAGGGCCAATGTGACAGCTGGCATACTCCTTCAGAGACACTGAGACCATCATTCCCACTGTAGTTCATCAGAAAATAACTTCCTAGAATAGACAGTGCAGTCAGCACCTTCCTGCTGACCACAGACTATTCTGGGCAGTATTTTGAGAATGAAACTGACTTATTAAAAGCTTGCAACAGGAGGCAACGTGGCCAGAGTTGACTTGACTCCCTTGCTGTGGGGAGAGCCCTGGGCTGTGACCTGAGGGTGAGTCCCTGTGAGGCAGGAGATCAGAATAGGGAACACAAGTGGGGCGGAATGGTAGGAACAAAATTAGGGTCACGGATCAATGAGAACAAAGGCTATGGTCAAGCTGCTATTGTAACCATTATAGAAACACCTTCCTTGCTCGGGTTTGGGGAAAGCCCCTCAGAAGGCACCTGCACAGATGGAGGGCAAGAGTATCCTCAAGTGACTCTGACTTCCTTCTACGTCATTACCGTAAATTATTACCACCCCCCATGGGCTTTGGAAGTCATGACACATCCAGGTCTGAACAAATAAAGTAAAAAACATCCCCGCCCAGCAGAGGGGAGGAGGTGAATTCTTATTGGCTTTGGGGACAACAGTGCAAGAGAGAAGGAAGAAAAAGAGAAACCTAACAGGACCCAAAGGCCACTGTCCGCTCTGACCCCTTCGGAGTGTATTATCCCCTGCTTGCTTTGGGGAGTGGGTTTGCTAAATAAAACTTTCTGCTTATGCTTCGCTACTTTGGTGTTTGGTATTGATTCTTTGTCTCCAAATACAAGGACCGAGGACGATCACTCGCCTGTAATGCCTAGGGCAGGTAGCAGTGGCCTCAGAGCTTAGTTCTCTTGTCCCCACTGTCCCACACAACCCCGGGTAAGTCACTTGGGTCTCATTTCCCTTGTCTGTAAAACAGAGCTGGTGTTGGGTGTTCCCACAAGGGAGTTCGAAACCAGCCTGAGCAAGAGTGAGACCCCGTCTCTACTATAAATAGAAAGAAATTAATTGGCCAACTAAAAATATATAGAAAAAATTAGCCGGACATGGTGGCGCATGCCTGGAGTCCCAGCTACTCGGGAGGCTGAGGCAGTAGGATTGCTTGAGCCCAGGAGTGTGAGGTTGCTGTGAGCTAGGCTGACACCACGGCACTCACTCTAGCCTGGGCAGCAGAGTGAGACTCTGTCTCAAAAAAAAAAAAAAAAAAAAAGTGCACAACCTGAATTTACCCAGGAGGAAACATCATCCGAAGCCAAGTTGGGAGCCAGTTGCCAGTCTATAAATTAGCAGACAGTACTCTTCAAAAATGTCAAGGTCATGAAAGGAAAGGGGGAAAAAAAAAAGACGGAGGAATTCTCCCTGACTAGAGACTGTGAAGGAGACATGAAAACGAAATGCAATGTATAATCTTGGATTTGATCCTGGGCAAGAAAAAGAGCACTAGTGAGATAATCACAAGCATTTCAACAAGGTCAGTAGATTACTCAATAGTATCGTGCCAATGCTAATTTCCTGGTTTTGATCATTGTCCTGTGGTTACGTATGATGTTAACATTTGGGGAAGGTGTGGAAAGGGTATACAGGAATTCTTTGTACTACTTGTGCAACTTTATTTTTAAGCCTTACTATTTCAAATTTCAAAATTGAGAAGCTGAAAAAATAAAACGAGACCATTCATTAGTACTGATATGGAATAATCTCCAAAGTATATTATTGAATGAAAAAGCAAGGGGAAAAGCCATATGTAATATTAACAATATGCTACCCTTTGTGTCAAAAAACCGTGATACACACACACACACATTTGAATCCACATAGAACATCTCTTGAAGAAAATGCAAGCAATTGGTTATAGTGGTTGCCACTGGGGGAGAAATGGAACCCCACAGTAAGGGTTGGGAGAGTTACTCTGTATCATGCACATTTTTTGGTATTGTTTGAGATTTGTAAAATATTAGTATCATACATGTATTACCTTTAAAATATCATTAAACCACCAAAATCTGTTTGTCTTGCAAAATCTGGATTCATTTCGCCAAAGCTTCCTAGGACCACATATACCTTTTTCAAGACACCCCCTCCTATGCCAACTGTCCCTGTCTCTCTAAGCTAAAACATGTGCCAGTGTGATTAGATTTCTTCCCAAACCCATATATATTCCCATGGAAACGGAAGAACAACAGACCAAGAAAGAAGCAAAGAAGCAAAGATGATTGATTGATGATTATTTGAAATGCTTTCGGTTACCCTCTTATGCCCCATGAATGCTTAACAAATGGCCAATGTTTAATTCAATTCTGCCATTAAAGAGCATGAGTTGTATTACAAAAACCAGATACAAAGTCCTCTTTAGCGCTAGGCAAGGTGTGGATAAGTAGGACTAAGATAAAATGTGAAAGTCTGTCTCCTTGTGGTTTGAAATCTTAAAAGGAGTGAAGCCTTTTGAGAGAAGTTTGGCTGCAGGTATAAAAACGTCAAGGCTTGCTGAAGACTTCCCACTATGACAGTATGAAGAGGCAGGCAAATCCTCTCTAAAAATAAGAATAAAACTGGACAAAACGATCCAAAACAACGAATGATTTCAGGGCTCTGGAGATCACCCAAAGGCAAACATTAAACCGAGAGATGTTGTTTCATAAAGAACTGCTGGAAGTTCGGGTAAGAACAACAGGAGGCTGCAGTCTTCTTGCCAAAGACTTGTAGTCCCATCCCGCCACCCAGCTTGACGGCTCTAGTCATTTCAGCGGGGCGGGACAGGACTAGAGAACCAGCATGGCTGCAAGAGGGGGCAAACTTGATTTGGAATGGACAGTGAAACGGCCACACTTGACGGCGTGGTCAGTGAAAGTAGCAAGCTCAGTAGACAATGAACGTAGGAACCTGCAGCTCTGCCAGCCTGAGGCTGGGGCCCCAGCTGCGGTGACTGGCCAATCAGCCAGAGTTTCAATAGGAAGGCTCTGTTTTGTTTTTGAGAAAGGGTCTTGCTCTGTTGCCTGGGCTAAAGTGTAGTGGTGTCATCATAGCTCACTGCAGCCTCAAAGTCCGGGCTCAAGTGATCCTCCTGCCTCAGCCTCCCAAGTAGCTGGGACAGCAGGCACGCACCACCACACGTGGCTAATTTTTTAATTTTTTGTAGAGACCGGGGTCTCACTCTTGCTCAGGCTGGTCTTAAACTCCTGATCTTAAGCGATCCTCCCACATTGGCCTCCCAGAATGCTAGGGTTACAGGCGTGAGCCACAGTGCCCGGCCTAAAGACTCTCGAAATGATAGAGCAAGAGAAGGCCTAAATAAGCTCTCCACGTGTCTCTGGCTGACTGGGAAACTGCACACACACGCAGGGAGACACGGGACGGCACAGAGAAACGTCACAGCCAAGGCAGACTAGAGATCTGCCTGGACTTTGAATGCCCTCCCCACCCCACACAGCCGCGTCTGTGGAGGGTGAAGGTATTATGGGCTCAACCTGTGCCCAAACCAATGGCTGACCACTAAGCTGTGCAGACGCTGGGGTGTCCCTTAGGAAGCAGGCTAAAATTGTCCTTTTTTTTTCCTTAAGCTTTGCACAGATAAAATTAGCAATAAGAATGTAAAAACTGAGCAGAGGACTTCAGTTTCTGGTCTGGCACATACGGAGCTTGGAAGTCACGACTCTATTAACAAGTAAAAAACTGAACAAAATGAAAAATCAACTCTTCTTAGATCCGCAAAGCACTGCCCCCCAGATTGGAGAGACAGACAGGCAAATACAGAGACTCACAACTTACTGTGGCAGCAACGCACGAGCTGAAACCGCTGCGGGAGCCAGTGCCGGGGAAGACAGGCTCAGTGCACACACGTGTGCGAGTCAAAAACTCCAGGGGTCCAGTTATCCGAGGGAGAGGTCCCCTCACTTTTGTGAGCTTTACCTGTACGAGCTCAACCTGGCTCCACAGTAAATACTGGAGAAAAACCCATCATGCTTCTGGCGGGAGGAGGGAGAAAGGAACGATTTTGAAGTGTAGCCGGGCTTGATGGCTCACACCTGTAATCCTAGCACTCTGGGACGCCCAGGTGGAAGGATCATTTGAGCTCAGGAGTTCGAGACCAGCCTGAGCAAAAGCAAAACCCCGTCTCTACTAAAAATAGAAAGAAATTAGCTGGACAACTAAAAATATATAGAAAAAATTAGCCAGGCATGTTAGCGCATGCCTGTAATCTCAGCTACTCGGGAGGCTGAGGCAGGAGGATTGCTTGAGCCCAGGAGTTTGAGGTTACTGTGAGCTAGGCTGACGCCACGGCACTCTAGCCCAGGTAACAGAGTGAGACTCTGTCTCAAAAAAAAAAAAAGAAATACAGTCAATTTCCGATAATGATGTTTCAACGACAGACCACATATATGACCATGGTCCCATAAGATTATAACACCATGTATTTACTGTACCTGTTCCATGTTTAGATATTTTTAGATGTACAAATACTTACCATT
>CAUYMX010101209.1:0-19420 GCA_963573855.1 Lepilemur septentrionalis
CAATTAATTTCTTTCTATTTTTAGTAGAGACGGGGTCTCGCTCCTGCTCAGGCTGGTTTTGAACTCCTGACCTTGAGCAATCCGCCCGCCTCGGCCTCCCAGAGTGCTAGGATTACAGGCGTGAGCCACAGCGCCCGGCCAGCTCTTCTATTATTAATACAACTACTACTGTTGTCATCATCACTTGTGGAATGTACAGGGTATTTCTTTATCATGCTACAAATATTATGGTAATAACCAGAACAATGAAGAATCTTTTCTACTTTGAAAATAACCTTTTTATAATTTTGTTTTAAAAAATAAATTAGTTACCCATTTTTATATAAATTTGAAAATAAATAATTTTATTTTTAGGGTTCTGTTAGAGTCTCGTAGAAAATCTAAGAAGATTACAGCCAGAGGAATCTTTGCAGGTGCCAGAGTGGTACGAGGAGTGGACTGGCAGTGGGAAGATCAGGATGGCGGAAATGGACGTAGGGGAAAGGTACAGTGTTTTTCTTAGTTTGCCATGTGTTCTAGAATACTGTGCGTTCAGAAGATTTTTATTAGTACCACAGATGAATTTCTTGGCCCATTTTTGTCTATGCCAATGACAGTTCTAAAAATTTTTGTTTCTTTTTTTTTCTGGAAGAAAAAAAGTGATCCTGCTCTTTTGTAAGCATTGGTGTTCCTTCAGAAGGTTGTTAGGTAGGTTTTACCTTTCCACCCTCACGCTTTTTTTTATATTGTCACTTTTTTGCCCAGATTGCCTTTTCTGAACACCCTGTTTGGGCCATTCCTCCCTAAGCAGTATCTCATGTTCTTGACTTTCTTGCTATTAAAAGTTCATTCGAATCGACTTGTTTTATATTCCATTCTCTTCAAGGCCTGTTTCTGAGGGGCAATGGCACCTATTCTGTTACCATTCTCAGTTAGTGTGAAGAGCTCAAGAGTTTTATAAGTAGGTGAAAGCAGAATATTCTGTAGGGTGAGATGAGAGACCTCAGCTGATCTAGGTGGCAGGGAATGAGGGGCGGAGGGGAAAGTGAGAGTGTCGTTATTATATAGTCCACATAAGCCAAGTACACTAAGGATGTGAGTTAAGCTTGCTTCGGCAGTATGTGCTCAGATCAATAAAAATGTTACAGTGGCAGTGGGAATCTTGGTGGTAAGAGTCTTCAACTTGTCTGGCCCATGAATCAATGGTTGCAATCTAGACGGGTCTCCCTCCATGCCTGGTGCTCAGCAATCCTGAGAGCTCCCTTTATGTCCTACTGTGGATGCCTTTGCCTCTTTTCTGGCTAGATCTCATGTTTTCTGTAGTCCTTTTTTTTTTTTTTCCTTTTTTTTTCTTTGAGACAGAGGCTTGTTCTGTTGCTCGGGCTAGAGTACTGTGACATCAGCCTAGCTCACAGCAACCTCAAACTCCCAGGCTCCGAGTGATCCTCCTGCCTCAGCCTCTCAAGTAGCTGGACTACAGGTGTGTGCCACTTTGCCAGAATAATTTTTTTTTTTTTTTTTAATGCCTGGCTAATTTCTTTCTATTTTTAGTAGAGACGGTGTCTCACTCTTGCTGAGACTGATATTGAACTCCTGGAAGTGGAAGTGATCCTCCCACCTTGGCCTCCCAGAGTGCTAGAATTATAGGCTTGAGCCAACACACCTGGCTGTTTTCTGTATTCTGTTAATGTTATCTTACTTAACTTTCTCTTTTGGTAGAGCACACATTCTAGTAACTTGTTTTGAAAGAGTACACGGGAAGTAAGTTTTAAATACTTTCACTTTGAAAAATGACTTTATATTTTTCTCCACAATTAATTATATGGTTAGAGGGTTGCAAGTTATTTTTTCATCAGCTTTTAGAGGCAGTTACTGTTAAAGTTTGAAGCCACTTAAATGGAACTTTCTGGGTTTTTGCTATATTGGCACTTTTTAGGGGATAAAAGTAGGCATTCTTGAGGCTTTGAGTCATTTGCTTTGCATTTTTGGTTTGTTATGATTTAACACATCTTGCATTTTAAGAACAAAATGAGGAAAAATAAATGAAGCCATCTTGCACATGTGACTCTGAGTGAGGGAACTTCATATAATAAATCTTTATGGTGACATTGTTAAGTACATGTTTAAGACCAAATGTAATTTTTATTGTCTGACTTGCTTTGTGTATGTGAATGAAGAACATTAATATCCTCCCTTTCCATTCAGTGCTGGCTGCTCTAGTCTACTCTTCTACATTAATTGGGTGTAGCGTATTCTTAGAGAGCTTATTAGGTAGTACTACCCATGTTAGTATTTTAAGGCTGTTTTTATTCAGAAGTACTCTTGAATACATTTGAATTGAGTGTTTCATATAGGTATGCTAGATCATATTTCTTTTTTTTTTTAAGTTTTTCTTTATGGAATATTTCAAACATATATGAGGACAGAAAGAAGAGCATAACAAATACTTGTGTACCCATCATTCAACTTCAACAGTCATCAAGTCTTTTTTTTGAGACAAGGTCTCACTCTGTTGCCTGGGCTAGATTACACTAGTACACTGGTGTCATCATAGCTCACTGCAACCTCAAACTTCTGGGCTCCAGCCATCCTCTTGCCTCAGCCTTCCAGTAGCTGGGACTATAGGCACGCACCACCATGCCCAGATAATTTTTCTGTTTTTTGTAGAGAAGGGATCTTGCTCTTGCTCAGGCTGGTCTTGAACTCCTGGCCTCAAGCAGTCCTCCTGCCTTGGCGTCCCAAAGTGCTAGGATTACAGGCTTAAGGCTTAAGCCACCACACCTGGCCATATTTTACCTTTTGAGTGTCAGAAACTATTTCTTTGTAAGGTTATACAATGGTTAATTGAGCAGAAATCATAAAGCAAAGCAAGGCAATGATGGTCTCAAATTCAGAGTGGTAGTTACCTCTGTTGGAAGGCAGGAGGATGGGATTGATTAGATATCTATAGGGGACTTGAAAAGTATGGGTAATATTTTTTTCCTTTGGTTGGGTAACAGTTACATGGTTGTTCATTACATTTTTTATTCTTTAATTTTTATATATGCTGTATTTTTGTAATGTATAGTGTATATCAAAATTTAGAAGAATAAATGGCCTCATTTACTAACAATGTAAAATATTTCTCAAATGGTTCGTTAGATCTTAAATATAAAACTCTTTTATTTCCACAAAGCACCATAATATACCTAGCTTATGAACTATTTCTTTAGTGCAGGGTAAAAGAGAAATGTCACTACCTTTTTTTAAGAAACAGAGTCTCACTGTCGCCTAGGCTGGAGTGCAGTGGCTTGATCATAGCTCAGTGCAGCCTTGAATTCCTGGGCTCAGGTGATCCTCCCACCTCAGTCTCCTGAGTAGCTAGTACAACAAGCGCATGCCACCACACCCAGCTAATTTTTAAAGTTTTTGTAGAGACAGGGTCTTGCTGATATGTTGCCCAGGCCAGTGTCAGACTCCTGGGCTTAAGTGATCTTTCTGCCTTGGCCTTCCAAAGTGCTGGGATTACAGGCATGAGTCACAATGCCCAGCCTCATTTTATATTTTATTTAATGTAATGGTATGTTTTTAAGTCTGTGCCTTAAAAATTATACTTAACATCAGCCTGTCATTCTAAGTCACTATGAAGGGTGACTGATTTTAAGTGTCAAGATGGAGAAAAGTAATCTGAATTGCTTGTGTGCAGTTTCCCACTCTTAGCTATAGACTGGTTTACTTGAAAATGCTACAGTTTAGTGCTCACTGTTTTGTCATTTTTGTGTACAGGTTGAACATCTCAAATCAGAAAATCTGAAATCTGAAGTGCTCCAAAATCTGAAACTTTTTGAGCACTGACCTCACACTCAAGGGAAATGCTTAGTGAAGCCTTTTAGATTTCAGATTTTTTGATTTAGTTTGCTCTAAGTATAATGCAAATATTCTAGCATCTGAAAACATCCCAAATCCCAAACTCTGGTCCTGGGCATTTTGGATAAGGAATACTCATCCTGTACTTCATTCTAGGCCCTTAAGCAATGGCAATCCCAATGCTTTTTTTTTCAATCCAATGAATTTAAGAATAAGTATAGTTTGTCAGTGTCCAACTAAGAAAAAAAAAAGAATAAATGTAGTTGGATATGGGGCCTAGAGATTGTGCTGGATTTCCATTGTATGCATGCTGTTTTAGCTTAGGTGGCCTCCTTATTTGGAGACAAATGTGGGACCTGCTGGCGGAACAAAAGCAACTCATGTTCTCTTTGAGCATTGCCACCAAGGCTCTTCAAGAACATTGTGCTTCTCAATTTTTGGGTGACTAGCAATAGTTTTATCTTGAATCATTTTGGATATTTGGTCAGAGATTTAAAATTTTACGTTGAGTAATAGGGTCTAAAAAAATATGCTGTTCTTAAACCCTTTAAGAATACAAAGACTTTAAATTTTGTGTCAAATTATTTATTTTCTGATTATTTTATTAGTATAATCCCATAATCTCCAAATTTAAAATTTCTACAGTAGTTTTGGAAAGCACCTTATAATTCTGGGAAAATATGACTTTAATGGTAATTTAATTGTATGTTAGAAGCGACATATATTTGGCAAATAAGTATTTTTCATGATCCTGTTACATAGGTTGATAGGTGAAATGATTTTTAAGATATGAAAGTAATAATTAATTAAAAGAACTTTCCTTCTATTTTAAAAACTTCTGTCAGGTAACGGAAATCCAGGACTGGAGTGCATCAAGCCCACACAGTGCAGCATATGTTCTCTGGGATAATGGTGCTAAGAACCTTTATAGAGTTGGCTTTGAGGGCATGGTAAGTAGTGAAGAACCACACAGATGAAATATTGGATGGGTGAATAGCCCTTGTGCTCTTTTATTTTTTTACCTTTTGCTCTTTCCTTTTGTCACAATATAGCCATCTGAATTATGAATATGCAACAGGAAGGAAATCTGTAAAGTGAGAATTTAATAAACTTGTGACACCTTTCATTTTTACTATGTTTGTCTAAATTATTTAATAGTAAATATGATTTTGCCCTCAGTTAATGTTTGGGCACCTTACTCTATACATTGATTGTGTAGAGCTGATCCATTATCAATGTAAGTCTGGGGAATTTATTTACTAAAATCTATCAAAAAAGATTTAAAGTCATCTGTAAGACCATTCCTTGGCATGGACCTGGAGGTATTATAATGAAGTTTTATGATATATTTGTATTCTGTGCTCCAGTAGCTGATAAAAGTATACATTATAATAGGTATTAAAATTATTTTTAACAAGATTTTTTTCCCCTGTAAGTTTTAAAGTGTAGTGTTGATAATTGAAAATGATTGACCTAGAGACACCTCGAGTTACTTAAATGTTTAGAAGAATAGTGAAGGCTTATTCAATGGATTGTCCTATGTTTCTGCATTTTATGGATTTACTCAGACATTGATCTTGATATTTATAGAGTATAATGAATGCCAAAATATTAATGCTTTTCATATCCTTTCCATCTTTAATACATTCTCCATTCAAGGAATTGTTTCAATTTCATTTTTTTCTACTATCTTATATCCCTCATTAGAAACGGAGAAAATATCCCACTGTCCCCTTAATTTATTCCATTTATGTATAAAAGCCAGCCATGTGAATTTAAACAAATACATTATGTGCCAACTTTTATTATTATATATAGCATCAGTTATCAGTTTTTCGTTTATAATCTTCATGCCTCTGCTTGTTTTTAACTTGAATTTTTATAGGATTCTGAGTGATTATTAATTTCTTTCAAATGAAGACTGTGTGCTATATGTAATCAGGTATTTAATGAGTAGTATATATAGATTGATGGCTGAGTAGTACTCCTTTCTATGGTTATACCATTATTTATTTAATGAGATTTTTGTTGGTGGATATCTGGATTGGGTTTTGTTCCCTCCACCACTGCTGTAAGCAGTATGCCAGTAAGCATCCTTGTTCATATGTCTTTGCACATGATGGGTATATTTCCTTAGGATAGATTCTGGGTTAAAGTATTACTTTAAAACAATTCGACCCCTGTGTCTCTTTGGCCGGGGTTGAATGACAGCAAAAGAGGCTTGTAAGAGTTGGTTCTGTGTGCACTTGTGTGTATGAGTGCATGCATGCATGTGCATAAAGGAGCTCTTTTTCTCAATAAAGAGTAAGAAATACTGATCACCTACTATGTATGCCACGTACTATTAGACATTTTTTTTTTTTTTTTTTTTTTTGAGATAGCATCTTGCTCTGTTGCCCTGGCTAGAGTGCAGTGGTGTCATCATAGCTTACTGCAACCTCAAACTACCAGGCTCAAGTGATCCTCCCACCTCAGCCTCCTAAATAACTTGGACTACATCACTGTGCCTGGCTAATTTTCTTTTAAATTTTTTGTAGAGGTGAGGGTCTCGCTATTTTACTCAAACTCGTCTTGTACTCCTGGCCTTAAACTATCCTCCCCCCTTGGCCTTCCAAAGTGCTAGGATTATAGGTGAGAGCCATTGTGTGCCCAGCCATATTAGGCACTTAATTACTTAAGTAAATCCACTTCTGAATTTTCACAGTAACACCCAAGGTTTTTCTAAGTCCACATTTTCTGTAATTTTTTTTTATACCACAGCTACCTCCCCATTCAAAGTTCTTTATAATTTGTTGTCTTATAAAAAGATAAATGAGAAGGAACTTTTGTTAACCAACTTATGGTGAAGTAAAAACTAAAGTTGATGTAAATAGGAAAATTAACTGGACAAGGAATGAAAAGACTGGATTTGGTTTCATCTTTTTCTGCTTGGTGCTGGCTGTTTAGTTTTGGACAATTTTCAGTTTTTTTGTTTTTTGGTAAAAGTATCTTTCAAATTGAATGTGCTATGCACATTTCAATTACTGGATATTTGTCCTTTTTTAATGTAGTTAAAAAATATTGTAATTAATGTTTATTATAAATAGATCATCTAGTAAGATTCAGGCATTTTAATTATGAGCTTTGAAAGAAAGCTAAAATAGATCAAGCATTATCTATATGAAGATTAGGTTTCTAGTTTTTGACACCCATCTTTTGAAAACAATGTTAAATGTGTTTGTTAACCCAGAGCTACTCTTGACTTCTGTTGTGGGTATGTTCTGAATGAATATTTGTTCCTATTTCAGGTATTGAGCCACATTTGAAGTTTTCATGTGTGATTTTTTTTCTGGTTTCTTTTCTTCTTAGTCTGATCTGAAGTGTGTCCAGGATGCCAAAGGAGGTTCTTTCTACAGAGATCACTGCCCTGTGCTAGGTGAGTTAGCAGATTAGAGAAAATTACTAAATAATGGGTCAGAGTTCATGGAGTTAATAAAATGTTCAAATTAGACTTTAAAAAATTTAATTACCATTGAAGTTAATTAGAGAAGTACTTTTTTGGTTTTATTTTGGTTTTAAAGCATTTGTTCCTTTACTAAGATTTATTTAGACTCAAAAGAGTGGTCATGTAGGAAGAATTGATGTGCCATTTATGTCATAATATGTATTTAAAACTTTTATCTTTTAATCATAGACTTATATCATTGAAAAATTTTGCATTAGATTATATCAATGTTGTATATCATATACTATTGAGAATAGAATTTGACAAGTTAGTGCTTATAAATTCATTAGAATTTCTGTAAAATTGTCTTCTTAATGCAAGAGTAGCTGTAAGATTAAGGTAATATAATAAATATGATTTCATGTATCACTAAAATAAAAAGGAGGACTAGAAATCAAAATGGCCTTAATTTTATGGATTTACTATTGTAAGGATGAACATGTATTACACTCTCCTGATCAAATCTTTCGTCTCTGAATATTTTCCTTTCTCATATGAACTGTGTGTTCCTCTTTCCAAATCATTTGACCTGCCTTTTTAGCAAAAAGTGCCTGCTTGCAGCATACCTTAATTTTTTTTTAAAAAAGGAGAATGTAGCAAAAATACCTGTTTTTGATGAGCTCATCCATTTCTATTGCCTTCAGAAACTTTCTTATTTTGTGTCTTGCTTTCCTAAGAAAAATGCAGAGTCTACATGCATATTTTGGTTCTCTCAGCATAGTTTTTTATGATCATAAATCTTTTATCTCACAACTAGCTTTGGAAATAATTTAGGGAATAGGCTTTAAAATATTTAAAAATGCTCTTTAGAGCAAAAATCACAAGAACCATTTGTTAAAAAATAGTACTAAGCACTTCAGAGAAAAAAGTAATTCCAGACTTTTCTTTCATATTCTCTAGTTATTCATAAAAGTGAATATTTTCAGCACCCAGAACTTTGTGTTCTGACATAAGGTTGGATTGTGTAGAAGCTGCTCTTGTTTAGTCTTTGTTGTAAATCATCACATTATTTCAATTATTGAGTGTGATTTTTATTTTCTTTCTTAAAGCTCTTTAATTCTAGAATTTCGTATTTACGGTGAATTCTCAAAACATTTTAAGATTAGGTAACACCTAAAACTAATATATCTTGTTATTATTCTTGTTTAAAAATAATGAAGTTACATGTTGTTGCTGTGATCTTTTTCTTTTTTCAACTGTGTCTGAAATTGCAGGTGAACAGAATGGCAACAGGAATCCTGGTGGATTACAGATTGGTGACCTGGTAAATATAGATCTTGACCTAGAAATTGTACAGTCTTTGCAGCATGGTCATGGAGGATGGACTGATGGAATGTTTGAGACTTTAACTACAACTGGAACTGTTTGTGGCATTGATGAAGACCATGACATTGTAGTACAATATCCAAGTGGCAATAGGTTGGTGATATTTCTCAACTTTTGATGATGGCAAAGGAAGTTATTATATAGGGAACTTTAAAGAAAGCAAAAGAAATCAAAGACCTATTAAAGCTAGCTCTTAGATGGTAGATAAAAATTTTGTGTTTGTATGTTGTGGGTATATGTGAATTTATATGACTAAATTTGTTATACAGTGTTGTGTGCACTATTCATTTTTCCTTCTGGAGTAGAATACATTATATCAGTATTAGGTCTAAGGGGCTAAAAAGTTGTGTTGCTGGGTCTGGCACACGCCTGTAATCCCAGCCACTTGGGAGGTTGAGGTTGGAAAATTGCTTGAGCCCAGCAGTTTGAGTCCACTTTGCCTGCCTGTCTCTGTCTGTCTGTCTGTCTCTCTCTCTTTTTTTTTTTTGAGACAGGGTCTCACTCTGTCGCTGGGGCTAGAGTGCAGTGGCGAGATCATAGCTCACTGCAACCTCAAATTCCTGGGCTCAAGTGATCTTCCTGTCTCAGCCCCCTGAGTAGCTGGGACTACAGGGGTGCACCACCATACTCAGCTATTTTTTACATTTTTAATAGAGATGGGGTCTCACATTACCCAGGCTGATCTTGAACTCCTGGCCTCAAGTGATCCTCCTGCCTTGGCCTCCCAAAGTGGCTAGTATTATAGGTGTTAGCCACCATGCCTGGCCAGTCTCTCTCTTAACAAAAAGTTCTGTGTTCATAATGGACCATATCAGTCTACCCTGATTGAGAAGGGTTATGTTAAAACTCTTGTGACCCATATCTCCAGGGTCATCTCTCTCTCTCTCTCTCTTTTTATTGATACACAATAGTTGTACATATTTTTGGGGTACATACGATATTTTGATATATGCATACAATGTGTAGCGATCAAACCAGGGCACTTTGATATCCATCACTCCAAGCATTTACGCCCTCTTTATGGTGAGAACGTTCCAATTCCTTTTCTCTAGCTATTTTGACCTGTAGAAGAAATTGTTACTAGCTATAGTTGCCCTACTGTACTATGAAACATTAGATCTTATTCCTTCTATCTAACTATAATTTTGTACCCACTAACCAACCCTCTTTATCCTGTCCTCTCCCCTCCTTTTCCCTTCCTAGCTTCTAGTAAACACCAGTCAACTCGCTACCTTCATGAGATCCACTTTTTTATTTCCTGCATATGAGTGAGAACATTTGGTATTTGTCTTTCTGTGCCGGGCGTATTTCACTTAATGTAATAACTTCCAGTTCCATCCACGTTGCTGCAGATGACAGAATTACATCCTTTTTTGTGGATGAATAATATCCATTGTGTATATATACCACATATTTGTAATCCACATCCACCAGTGGACACTTAGGTTGATTCCATATCTTGGCTGTTGTGAATAATGCTGCAATAAACACAGGAGCGCAGATACCTCTTCAATATACTGATTTCCTTTCTTTTGAATATATACCCAGCAGTGGGATTGCTGGATTATTTGATAGTTCTATTTTTAGGTTTTTGGGGAACCTCCATACTGTTTTCAATAGTGGCTGTACTAATTTATATTACCACCAACAGTGTATGAGCATTCTCCTTTCCTCGTATCTTCACCAGCATCTGTTATATTTTGTCCTTTTAGTAAAAGCCATTTTAACCAGGGTGAGATGATATCTCATTGTGGTTTTGATTTGCATTTCTCGATTAGTGATGTTGAGTATTTTTTTCACATGCCTGTTTGCCATGTGTATGTATTATTTTGAGAAAGGTGTTTTCAGATCTTAAGTTCATTTTTTATTGCATTGTTATTTTGTGTTTGAGTTCTTTATATATTCTGGTTATTAATCCATTGTTGGATAGTTTGCAAATATTTTCTCTCATTCTGTAGGTTGTTTCTTCACTTTTGATTGTTTCCTTTGCTGTGCAGGAGCTTTTTAGCTTGGGCAATCGCATATGTTTATTTTTGCTTTTGTTGCCTGTGTTTTTGAGGTTTTACCCACCCCCGCACCCCAGCCAAAAACGTTGCCCAGATCAATGTTCTGAAGCATTTCCTCAGTGTTTTCTTCTAGTAGTTTTATAGTTTTAAGTCTTTAATCCATTTTGATTTGATTTTTGTATGTGGTGAAAGATAGGGGTCTAGTTTCATTCTTCTGCATATTGTTGTCCAGTTTTCCCTGCACCATTTATTGAAGAGACTGTACTTTCCCTGGTGTAATGTTCTTGACACTTTTGTCGAACATGAGTCGGCTAAAAGTTTGTGCATCTATTTCTGGGTTCTTTATTTATTCTGTTCCATTAATCTATATGTCTATTTTTATAACAGTACCATGCCATTTGGGTTACTTTGGCTTTGTAGCATATTTTGAATTCAGATAGTGTGATACCTCCAGCTTTGTTCTTATTGCTGAGGAGTGCTTTGCCTATTTGGGGTCTTTTGTGTGGTTTCATATGAATTTTAGGTTTGTTTTTTCTATTTCTGTGAAGAATGTCCTTGGTATTTTGATAGGGATTGCATTGAATATGTAGATTGCTTTGGGTAGTATTTTAACAATATTAATTCTTCCAATTGTTCCATTTATTTGTGTCTTCTTCAGTTTCTTTTATGAGTGTTTTATGATTTTTCTGGTAGAGATGTTTCACGTCTTTGGTTAGATTTATTCCTAGGTATTTTATATTTTTGTAGCTGTTGTAAATGGGAGTGCTTTCTTTATTTCTTTCTCCAGTGGGTCACTGTTGACACATATAAATGCTACTAGTTTGTATGTTGATTTTTTTTCTGCAGCTTTACTGAATTTGTTTATTAATACTAACAGTTTTTTTTGTGGAGTCTTTAGGTTTTCTAAGTATAATATGTCATCTGTGAGCAAGGATAATTTGATCTCTTCTTTTGCAGTTGGGATGCTGTTTGTTTGTTATTGTTGCCTAATTGGTTTGGTTAGGACTTCCAGTACTGTGCTGAATATAAGTGGTAAAAATGGACATCCTTGTTCCAGATCTGAGAGGAAAGGCTTTCAATTTTTCCCTGTTCAGTATGATGTTAGCTGTCAGTTTGCCATTTATGGGCTTTATTGTGTTGAGGTATGTTCTTTTAATACCCAGTTTGATGAGAGTTTTTATCATAAAGGGATATTGAATTTTGTTGAATACTTATTCAGCATCTCTTGAAATGATCACATTTTTTTTGTTTTGTTTTTTTACAGACAGAGTCTTACTCTGTTGCTCAGGCTAGAGTGCAATGGCATGGTCACTGCAACCTTGAACTCCTGGGCTCAAGTGATCCTTCTGCCTCAGTCTCCTGAGTACCTGATACTACAGGCACATGCCTCGATTTTAATATTTTTTGTAGAGATGGTTCTTGCTGTATTGCCCAGGCTGGTCTCAAACTCCTGGCCTCAAGAAGTCCTCCCACCTGGGCCTCTCAAAGAAGCTGGGATTACAGGCATGAACCACTGTGCCTTGTCTTGACCATTTGGTTTTTGTTTTCAGTTCTGTTAATGTGATGTATTGTTTTGTGTATGTTGAAACATCCTTGTATCCCTGGGAAAAATCCCACTTGATCATGGTGCGTGATCTTTTAATGTGTTCTTGTATTTGGTTTGCTAGATATTTTTTTTTTTTGGAGACAGAGTCTTGCTCTTTTGCCCAGGATAGGGTGCAGTGGCATCATCATAGCTCACTGTAACCTCAAATTCCTGGGCTGAAATGATTCTCCTGCCTCAGCCTCCTGAACAGCAAGGACTACAGGTGTGTGCCACCATGCCCTGCTAATATTTCTATTTTTTGTAGACATTTTGCTCTTGCTCAGGCTGATCTTGAACTCCTGGCCTCAAGTAATCCTCTTGCCTTGGCCTCCCAGAGTGCTAAGATTGTTGGCATGAGCCACTATGCCTGACCTGGTTTGCTAGTATTTTGTTGAGGATTTTTGTAGCTGGAACTACAGGTGCGTGCCACCATGTCTGGCTGGTCAATTGATTTTTTGTAAAGGTCCAAGATACTTCAGTGGGGAAAGAATAGTCTTTTCAATAAATGATGCTAGGACAATTGAATATCAAGAAACAAAAGAAAGAGGTTGGACTCCTACCACATACCATATGCAAATATTAAATCAAAATTGAGCATAGACCCAAATGTAACAGCTAAAATTGTAAAACTCTTAGAACAAAATACAGATATAAATCTTTATGACCTTGTATAAGACATAAGTTTTATAGATATGATCCCAAAAGCAGAAGCATCCAAAGAAGTAGAGACTTTATCAAAATTAAAAACTTTTGTGTTTCAAAGGAAACTATCAAGAAAGTGAAAAGGCAACTCCTTGGAATGGGAGAAAAAATTTGCAAATTATATGTTTAATAAGGGACTTGTACCTAGAACATATAAAGAACTCTCAAAATTCAACAATAAAAGACAACCCAATTGAAAAATGGGTAAAGGATTTGAATAGATATTTTTTCCAAAGAAGCTATAGGGGTAGCTACTAACCCCATTGTATTATTTGGCTAGGGCTACCATAACAAAATATCACACACTGCTTGGCTTGTTAACAACAGAAATTCATTTTTTCACACTTTGGAGGCTAGAAGTTCAAGGTCAAGTTGCTACCAGGGTAGTTTCTGCTGAGGCCTTTCTTCCTGGCTTGTAGATGGCCGTCTTCTCTCTGTGTACACTCATATGGCCTTTCCTCTGTGCACAGTTGAAGAGAGAGAGATATCTCTGGTGGTATCTCTTCCTCTTATAAAAGACTATCCCTATCAAATTAGGGCCCTAGCTGTATTACCTTATGTAACCTTAATTACCTTAGTAAAGATCCTATCTGTAAATATAGTTACATTAGGGGTTAGGGCTTCAACATATGAATTCTGGAGGACATAGATCAGTCCGTAACAGTCATGAAAAGATGCTTGATGTTGTTAGTTATTAGGGAAATACAAAGCAAAACCACAATGACATATCACTTCATGCACTAGATGGCTGGAATCAAAAGGCCAGATGATAATAAGCATTGGTGAGAATATAGAGATACTTCAACCTTTGCATATTGCTGGTGGCATTGTAAAATGGTTGAGTTGTTTTAAAAAAGTTTCTTTAAAAAACAGATTGGTACTTCCTCAAAGTGTTAAACATAGAGTTGCAATATTACCCAACATTTCTACTCTTTACATATATACCCAAAAGAATTAAGATGTATGTTCACATGAAAACCTTTACATGAATGTTTATAGAAGCATTCATAAGAGCCCCAAAGTAGAATCAATCAAAATGCCCTTCAACAGATGAATGAATAAACAAAATGTGTTATGTCCATACAATGGAATATTCTTCATTTATAAAATGCGATAGAGTACTGCCACATAGATGAATCTTGAATACATTATGCTAAGAGAAAGAAGTCAGTCACAAAAGGTCATATATTATGTGATTTTATTTCTATAAAATGTTCAGAATAAGCAGATCCATAGAAACAGAAAGTATATTCCTGGTCATTTAGGGACTTTGGGAAAAGGGTAATTTGGAGTGACTACTTATAGTTATGGGATATCTACTAATAGTTAGGAGATGATAAAAATGAAATTAGATAGTGGTGATGGTTGTACAACTCTATCAATATACTAAAAACTACTGAAGTATACACTTTAAATAGGTGAATTGTATGGTATGTGAATTACATCTTAAAATAAGGCTGTTATCAAAAAAGTAAAAAATGTACAGCTATCATATATCAATAAAAACATTAAAGAAGGAAAAAGGAAAAAAATCTTGAAGATGCAACTTAAGTTCTAACTAGCATGTACTAACATGTTTTGTGTTAAATGTTCTCTTGTTTGGGAGTGGTAGGTTAGCACAAATTAGGATTATTACTTGCAGAATTCTTTCTTGTTAAATTCTTTCTTGGGCAGTAGAGTGTTAACCGTAATATGACTGTTCTGGAAAATAATCTTTTTTTTGGTTCTTTGTTCAACAAAATTTATTAAGTACTTATCTGTGTTAGGCTCTAAGATCAGGAGTAGAATTTCAAAGGCAAGACATGGTCTCTTGCTTTGAATGAGTTTGTTATCCCTTTTAGTTTGGATAAACAAAATGGGAAATAACTTTAACAAAATATTATAAAAGTAATATGATAGGTAAGTATTAAGGGTTTTCTGAGGGCTCAAGAGAACAGTGGTGATTTCTACAGGGTAAATCAGAGAAAACTTCAGAGAGGTATATAATTATACTTGCAGTAAGTCTAAATGATTAGGTTTCACCAGGATAGGGAAACACTCCCAGCAGAGGGAACAACTTGAGTAAATACTGCTGTGTTCAGGCTCTATTATAAGTGTAGTAAATTCTGGGGTATTGGATATGAGATAAAGGGCACTGTTGTTGATCAGACTGAGAAGGAATTTCTGTGTATCTGATTTTTATCCTGAACTGTTCAGAGGCACGTCTTTCTCTTTGAGGTTACTTTAGAAAGAAAAGTTTACTTGTGCTGGGCATGGTGGCATGGTCCTATAGTCCCAGCTACTTAGGAGGCTAAGGCTGGAGGATTGCTTGAGCCCAGGAGTTTGAGTCCAGCCTGGGCAATGTAGTGAAACCCTCATCTCGAAAAAGAAAAAACAAAAAAAGAAAAGGTTGCTTTCATGGTTACAGGAACTTAGTAAATAGGTTTTTTTTTCTTATTTTTTTTTCTTATTTTTTTCCTGGACAGCTTGTTAAAACAGTAAATAGGTTTTTATATGATGTGACCACTTAGAATCTTTCATATGCTAATAACAATTTGAATTAAGGAGAAGAGGATATAATTTTGCCATAATGTAGAAACTTATTTTATGAGGGAACTTTTTCCCTTGGAGTTTAGCGTGGGATTAGGGGAATTATCGTGTTATACATTGTGGTACATCTGTTTGATGGAATATTAAGTAATTAAAATGACAGTTCTGAAGATGATAACAGCATGGAAAAATGCTTATATAATAAATAAAGAAGTCAGCATCCAAATTTGTTTTGATACAGTGATTGCAATTATGTTAAATACCCACACATGGCAAATTAAAACTAGATACTGTTTTTTGATCCTTGAGATTGGCAATGATAGGGAGAAATGGTATACTCTTTGTAGAGCAGTTTGGCTCTAACTATCAGAATTGTAAATAAATGTATACTTTGCTAAGGTGGGAGGATGGCTTTAGCCCAGGAGTTAAGAGACCGGCCTGGGCAACATAGCAAGATCCTGTCTTTAAAAAGTGAATCTATAGTGAAATACTGACCTCATGTGCACAAAGATATAATTATAGGGATTTTCTTTATAGTGTTGTACATGCTAGTGAAAATTTAGAAGTATTTTAAATGATAGTCAATAGGAGAGTTAAGTATATTACTATATATTCAAGGTATGGAATACTCTGTAGCAATTGAATTAAGTAGATCTATATCTGTGACATTGAAAAATCTTCAAAGATGTGTTCTCTTATAAAAAAGAAGTGACAGAATAATATATATTATCTATCCCATTTATGGAAAAGAAAACAACTCTGTACGTTGTGAATTTTATCAGCATACATGTATTAGGTCATTAAATATGAAATGTCCAATTTTGAGTCAAAAGTTTCATTTATCTCAAACAAGAAACAGTATAATTAATCAAAGTGTGCGCCTAAACTATCGACACAGTTTGCTGTCTTAACAGTAGCTTCTTTATGCAAGCATTGAAGAAGCTTGGAGAACAAGTGGCAATGAAATCGCAAAAAGTGTTTTCCACAGCTTGTTAGCTTGTTGAGAATTAAATATTTTTCTTTTCAAGAAAGTGTCCACAGCCTGGAAGAAGTGGTAGTCAGTTGGTTCAAAGTCTGGTGAATACAGTGGATGACAGAGTTTCCAAGTCCAGCCTCTATAGTTTGAACAGTGTTGTTTGTGCGACAAGTGGTCAAGCTTTGTCTTCCAAGAGGATCGACGTGTCGCTATTGACCAATCTTAGCTGCTTAATCACAAGCATCCTCATCATTTTGTCCAATTGGTTGCAGTAGACATCTGCTGTAATGGATTGACCAAGTTTCATGAAACTGTAGTGGATCCTACCAGCGCTGGACTAACAAATGACACCAGTAGCTTTTTTTGATGAATATTCGGTTTTGGACTGTGTTTTGACACTTCATCTTTTTCCAGCCGTTGTGTGGAATGGTTGCAGTTATCAAAAAGAATCCATTTTTCATCACATATAACAGCATGCAGTAGAAATGTTTGCCTTTATGTCATGACAGCAAAGAAAGGCAAGCTTTGAGACGATTGCTCTTTTGACACTCGTTTAATTCACCTAGTCCTCATCTATTCAGCTTCTTTACCTTGTCAACTTGTTTCAAATGGTCCAATATTGGAATAGCAACATCAAACCTTGTTGCTAATTCATGCATAGATTGAAATGGATTCGCTTCCACTACAGCTTTCAGCTCATCCATATCCAGCTTGGTCTCAGGTCACCCACGTGACTCATTTTCAAGATTAAAATCACCAGAACGGAACATCTCAAACCACTGACGTATTGTGCGTTCATTAGCCACATCCTTCCCAAACACTTTGTTGGTATTTTGAGCTGTTTGCACTGTATTGGTGCCATGACAGAACTCATATGAAAAATAACATGAATTTTTGACTTAACCATGGTTTCACAAAAATTGCTCTAAAAATATTTGACAGATAATCACAAGCCAAACTATGCATTTGAAAGAATGAGGCTTTGCCTTCGCAATAACAATAAAAAAGTGTCAAAGTGAAATGTCAGAGATATCAACTGTCTAAAACTTAGTACTTCAGGAAATCAGACATTTCATACTTAATAACCTATATTAATAGAAGATCTGTAAGGATACACAATAGTGTATTAATAGTAGTTTCTAGTGTGATAGGAATGGTGATCGGGTGTGTTTATGTGAAATGGACCTTTAATTTTATTTTACATGTTTTCTGAAATGCTTGAGTTTTTTTTTTTTTTTTTTTTTTGAGACAGAGTCTCACTCTGTTGCCCGGGCTGTAGAGTGCCGTGGCGTCAGCCTAGCTCACAGCAACCTCAAACTCCCGGGCTCAAGTGATCCTTCTGCCTCAGCCTCACGAGTAGCTGGGACTACAGGCATGCGCCACCATGCCCAGCTAATTTTTTACGTATATTTTTAGTTGGCCAATTAATTTCTTTCTATTTATAGTAGAGACGGGGTCTCGCTCTTGCTCAGGCTGGTCTCGAACTCCTGACCTTGAGCTATCCACCCGCCTCGGCCTCCCAGAGAGCTAGGATTACAGGCGTGAGCCACCGCACCCGGCCAGAGAACAATTTTTTTTTTTTTGAGAGAGTGTCTCGCTCTGTCGCCCTAGGTAGAGTGAAGTGGTATCATCATAGCTCACTGCAACCTCAAACTCCTGGGCTCAAGCGATCCTCCTGCCTCAGCCTCCTGAGCAGCTGGGACTACAGGTGTACGCCTCAGTCTCCTAGTGTGCTAGGATTACAGGCATCAGCCACCATGCCTGGCCAAAGACAGCAAATTTTACTGTGTGCATATTGCTGCTGTTAACTAAAAAAAAACCCCATAAGCTTTATACTTTGGAAAAAGGAAAGCTTTATTTCTTGTGAAGGTTTTTTTACCCTATAGTGCCCATTCTGACAGGCTGGGAAACACTGCTCTGGCCACAAACCAGGAATATGTGGGAACAGATTTTATACTGAGTGAGGTGGCTAAATATACATATTTAACAAGCTCTATAGGAAGAGTCATGAATATTTATAAGGAGAAAACCCACATGTGTAATTGTGCTTTATACCTCCTATCCCAGCATGGCTGGAAACTCAGTTTTAAGGTTATTCTGGGATCCCCTGGACTGGGATGGGGTCCGTTCAGTTAGTGGGGGGCTTAGGATTTTATTTTTAGTTCATGCTATGAACTATCTCCCAATGTCTTTTATTTTATTGATTATCTAGCTGGAAAAACAAAAACTGAAAGCATAACAAGTTGTATCTACATTCTGGATTCACTCAGTGCACAAAAGTATTTCTGTAAATGATATATATGAAAACGTGAAAGATGATTATAAAAAGCTGATTCTAGAGTGTGTTATTTTGCAGTGAGAAGAGTGAAAGGATTGGTTGTTTTCTCTTTTATGATCTCATAGCATTTTGCTGATACCTCTATTCTAGCATGTAATAAACATTGTAATTATTTACTATATTGATTTATTTACTCAGTAAATAGTTAGTTAATGCTATTTAGATGTAGGATATTAAGCTAGGTACCAGGGATAGACAAATAAATAAAATAAAATCCTGCCATAAAAAAGTTCTTTGCCTACGGTAGAAGAAGACAGGAAGTACATTTAAAATATAGTATCTGCTAAAAGAGAGCATTTTGTAAGGGCCTGCAATTGCTCAATACATAGTTGCTAAGTGTGTGAAAGTATGCCTTAGTACTGAATGTAGGTAAAAACCTTGTTTGAAGGGATTACTAAAGGAGGTCGCCCTTGGGTTTTCTTTTTCTTTCTTTCTTTTTTTTTTTTTTGAGACAGAATCTCACTCTGTTGCCTGGGCTAGAGTGCCGTGGCATCAGCCTAGCTCACAGCAACCTCAAACTCCTGGGCTCAAGCAATCCTACTGCCTCAGCCTCCCAAGTAGCTGGGACTACAGGCATGTGCCACCATGCCTGGCTAATTTTTTCTATATATATTTTTAGTTGTCCAGCTAATTTTCTTTCTATTTTTAG
>CAUYMX010101211.1:0-16272 GCA_963573855.1 Lepilemur septentrionalis
AAACAAACAAACTTGTAAGCCTTTAGCAACATATAACAAAAAAATTAATCTAGAAATTAAAAATTAACAATAAAAACATATTGGGAAAAATTATATTTTGAAACTTTCAAAGGCATATCTGAAATAACTTACGGCTTAAAGAGGAAATCACAATAGATATTATAAACCAAATAACAATGAAAGATCAACATGCTAAAACTTGTGGAATGCAAATAAAAATTACTTAGGAATAAAGTTATAGGTCAAAAAAGAAATATTTAAAATAAATTAATTAAGCATATACATCAAGAAGCTAGAAAAAAAGAAAAATAAACATTTAAAAGACAAAAAAGAAGGGAAAGATGAGGATATGAGTATCAAGTGAGGATACATAGAATAAAATAACCAAAGAAAATATTTACACACTCAAAAACTGTTTCTTTCAGAAAAAGTAGTAAAATAAATCTCTAGCAAGATTTAACAAGGAAAGAGAAAAGGGACACAAATAAACCATGTTTAAAATGAAAAAAGTTCACAAACACAGAGAAACAAAACTTTTTTAAAATCATAAGAAAATATTAACACTAGGAACAATCCTATGTCTATAAATTTCAAAACAGATGAAATAATTTTGTAGCAAATCATGAATTAACACAGTTCACTGATGAAGAAATAGAACTTGAATAAACAAATAACAACTATTTGTACAGACAGTGAATCTGTAATTAAAAGTCCACTGCTCCCACTCTGAAGTAAAACAACCCAGACAGATTCAGAGATGAGCTTTGCCAAATTTTAAAAGAACGAAAAAAAATCCCTTTTTGTACAAGCCATTTCAGAGAATCAGAGAAGCGAAACTCAACTTCAGACAAGGACAGTAAAAGAAAAGACTACTATGAAAGATATCTCTTTTGAACGTAAATGGAAAGTTCCCAAATAATACATAAGAAATATATTAATATACTGTATCAGTAAATTAGAGGAGGAAAAAGTGCACCATTACCTCAAAAGACACACCAAAAAATGTATAAAATTCAGCACTAATTCACAATAAAAAAGGGAATATTCTTAATTTAACAAAGGGTATCCATCAAACACTTAAACATCACATTTAACAGTGAAACTTAGAAGCATTCCCTTTAAAGTCAAGATCAAGTTGGGGATGTGCATTATCACTGCTTTTATTAAGCATTGTGCTTGAGGCACTAGCCAATGGCACAGAACCAGAAAAAGAAATAAGAAATATAAGAACCGGAAGAGAAAAAAACTAAGCTATTCTTGCTTATAGACAATACGATTATTGTACCAGACCAAACAGACTAGGTTATGCCCCAAATAACCCCAGAATCTCAGGGACTTAACCCTGAAAGTTTATTTTCACAAAAGCAAAGTCCATTGCTGATCTAGGCTGCTCCTGAAGGGAGTTGTCCTCTGTATGTTGGCTTATCATTTTATGGTATTTTAATCTCACAGCATGTTCATACCAACATGTGCTTACACAAGCAAAGCAAGGAGCACTGGAAAGTCACCACCTGCAGGGAAATGTCTCAGCACACATCCCTCCAGCTTCCGTTCCATTGGCCAGGAAAAGTCACATGGTTGTGCCAAATTTCAAGAGGTTGGGGAAGCCAAATCCTCCCATGTGCGAAGAAGACAGCAATAACCAAAATATCTAATATGATTATCTACATAAAATATTCCAGGAAATCTACATATAAACTATTATCCATGAGAAATGCATCAAATTTCTGTGGTATTATTACTAAAATGCATAACTTCAATCTGCATATAAGAAAACGTCAGGCAAGTCCAAATTGAAGAATATTCTACAAATAACTTCCCTGAACTCTCTCAAAATGTCAAGTTCATGAAAGACAAAAAAACACTGAAGAACTTTTACAGATCGAACCAGAGTAAGATGACATGACAACCAAATGCAACATGGGATTCTGGCTGGGGTCAGAAAAAAGCCATTAGCAGGAACACTGGCAAAATTTAAATAAAATCTGAAGGTTAAGAATATTAAGGATATTGTATCAATGTGAATTTCCCAGTCTTAATAATTAAACTATGGTTACGTAAGAGATTAATATTGGGGAAAGTTCAATGAAAAATACACAAGAACTCTGTATAATCTTTACAACTCTTCTGTAAGTCTAGAATTCTTTCCAAATAAAAAGGTTTTTAAAAAAACAGCAACAAGACCTGGCACAGTGGCTCACGTCTGTAATCCCAGCACTCTGGGAGGCCAAGGTGGGAGGATGGCTCCAGGCTAGGAGTCAAGACCAGCCTGAGCAAGAGCAAGACCCTGTCTCTACTAAAAATAGGGAAAATTAGCCTGGCATGGTGGCGCATGCCTGTAGTCCCAGCTACTCGGGAGGCTGAGGCGGGAGGATCGCTAGAACCCAGGAGTTTGAGGTTGCTGTCAGCTAGGCTGACACCACAGCACTCTACCTAGGGCGACAGAGTGAGACTCTGTCTCAAAAAAAAATTAAATAAATAAAATAAAAAATAGGTAACAATAAAAAACAGCAACAAAAATCTCATTCACAAAAGCATGGAAAAGTGTAAGGAAAGTATCAAGAACTAAATCTAACAAATGTTGTGCAAGACTGCTACACTCAACAAACAATGTAACAAATGACAATACAATAAATAACAAAGTAAAAAGATGTGAACCAGGTACAGACATACCACATTCATAGATAGATTTATATCATAAACATGTCTTTTCTCCACAGACCTAAAACACTTGGAAGAATGGCTAACAAGTGCAAGGCAGTAACTTACCTTCCCAGAGGAAGACATCTTATAAAGACAGAGCAATTGTCAGGGAAATATGATTGAGGAATTAATGAAATGTGGCTCATAAGATCATTATTTTACTGTATCACCCAATACTGCTATATTAAAAACAGAAACAGGAGTTTGCAGGGTTTTGCCCTGAAAGAATGTGTGAACTCAATGGTTCACTCATCAGACGCTGTTATCATGGGAGAGCTCTCAAATCTCTGGCAGAGAAGCATTCCAAGGGACTCCCTGGTTATCTCTCTGTGGACTTTCCTGGGCCTTGAAAAGGACGGCAAGGTAAATATCTAGTCTGCAAGATGGGAGCCGGAGACAATGAGTTCACTTTGCTCTGAGACATGCCTCTGTGTTATAAAACAACCTGTTTGTAGAAATTCAGGCTTCCTGTTCACTCCTGACTGTCTGTTTACCTTTAAGTCCACAATAACTACATCAAAGAAATATAGAGTCACTATATCTCTTTTGTTATACTCCTGTTAATTAATGACTACCTCTTAGAACTTAGAAGCTAGCCCTTAAAAGACTTGGTACCTGTTTGTTCACCTAGATAGAGACTTGTTAGTAGCCCTTTGAGAGGACTTTTGACCCCAGCCCACCACCTGTGTAATCCTGTTCCCCTAGCAACTGCATTCCCTGATATGCAAATGTGTTACCCTGACAACTAGTCATTGAGATCTGTGATTATAAAAACCTATATGAATCTAACCATATTGCTAGACATTCGTGGGGATCTGCCTAGTCACCTAAGTACCCCACTGTGATTATTCTGATCTTTTTATATAAAACTATAAACTATACCTTAGTTTCTGTGTATTCTTTTATTCTATGTCCTTCAATTTTCTTATCCTCTGTGGCGACCCCTATCTTAGGGACCTGGCTCCGTGGGGAGGAGCAGCTGACCTCCTCGTGGGCCTGCTGCACCCGCGTCTTCCCTTCCTCTTTCTCCCCACAGCAAGCAATTAAAACAATGTGGTACTTGGGTAGAAACAGACAAAATACACTGTGACAAAACAGAACAAAGATTCCAGAAATAAACCTACAAACTTTTGTACTGAACTTGACAACCGAAGCTAAAATTCTTACATAGAACGAAAGGCCAAAAATAGCTGAATACATTACAAAGAAAAACAAGGTAGGGAAAGTTGATCCATGCATCAAGACTTGATATATACTTACTATTCAATAAGGTATTTGTGAGGTATAAACCAATAGACGGATGCTATGGACTAAATTGTGTCCCCGCAAAATTCGTGTTGGAGCTCTAACCCCAACGTGACTGCCTTTGGAGAGGGCTTTTAGGAGGTAATTAAGGTTATGTGAGTTTCATAGGGTGGGCTTCTAATTCAGCATGCCTGCTGGCCTCATCAGAAGAGGAAGAGAGAGAAACCTCGCGCCCCATGTAAGGACACGGACAGAAGGCAGCTGTCTGTCTGCGGCCCTGAAGTGGCAGCATCAGAGCCCAACCACACCAGCACCCTGCTTTCAGACTCCCGAGCTTCCAGAACCACAAGAAAATAAACCCGTGTTGTTTAAACCATTCAGTCTACGGTACCTTGTTATGGCAGCCCAGGCAGACCAAGACATCCTATAAAACAGAATAAATAGCTCAGAAACAAATCTAGACTCATATGACAGAAACGGTATTACACATCACCAGAAAAAGGAGCGACTATTGAATTAATGATCAGGGACTTCTGACTATTCCCACAAAAACATTAAATTTGAATCCCTAACTCACAACACACCAAAAATAAATCCTCCCAGGAAGATTAAAAACTTAAATTGTGAAAAATGAAAACTTTTAAGACAAAGAGCTTTTCCTTAAGAAAAAGCACAAACCATTAAGTGGAAATTTGGTAAATTGACCAAATTAAAAGTGAAAAAAATTATCATTCAATAAAATGTAAAACTACAAGCCACAGACTAGGAGTAGGTATTTGCAGTGTATATTACTAAAATGAAGGATTTCTGAATTAAGAATTTCTAAATTAACTGTACAAATCAATAAGAAAAAGATACCCCAATGAAAAATGAACAAAAGACACGAACAGTCAGTCACAGAAGAGAAAACCCAAATGGTTGAGATATATATATATATATGAAAAGATGATCAGGAAAACCGCACCTTAAAACACTGAAATTTTATTTCACACCCATCATATTAACAAAAATTTAAAAGTCCAATAATTCTAAATGTTGGATAAGTTATAGAGAAATGGGAGCTGAGTTACTGGGTTACAGTGGATAGGGGTATCAACTGGTACAACCCTGGAAAACATTCTTCAGTATCTAGTAGGAAAGATGCCTTTTGACCTAATCATTCCCTTCTTGGTATGTGCTCTACAGGAAACTCATATATGTGTGCAAAGGGAGATATGTACAAGAATGTATATTATAGCATCTTCATATGAAAAATGAAAACCACCTAAACAGCCACCAACAGAAGAATAGTTGAACTGACTGTAGTATAATCCTACAACACACTTTTATACAGCAAAGAAAATGAATGAACTAAAGCTATGGCTCAACAGGGGTAAATGTCAAAAACACACAGAATCAAAGAGTCGCAGCACAATACCACAGTGTGAAACCATTTGAGAAAGCTTGAAAAATTGAAAACAATAGCATAATTAATTATAGATCCACACGTGGCAGCGATCTGAAAACACGCAAGGGAAAGGCAAGTAAGAATTCAAGATAGGGAGAAGGGAAAGGGGGCGGAGAGGATGGGGAGGGTGCAGAGCGAGCTTCCACCGAGCTTTTCTCTTGTACCTTTTAGATCAGAGACACGTACGGTAAACGGTTAGGACTCAGCAGGGCTGGGAAGTGCATTCACACATGGTTTGTCTGTTATTCCCTGATGGCTGTTACGTTTGAAATACTCTGTAATTAGAAAAAAAAATGTATTGCCTCCAAGCTACACCCTGAATTTGGGAGCAATCCAAAACCTGAGTGTGCCTTGCAAGCACCTTTTAATAACATTATGATTTTAATAAATTTAATAAAAATGAATAGAGACTAAATCCACCAATCATGATTATCCACAGCGCCCGCTGCACCTCCCCTTCCTTGATACCCCCAGGCAACAGAACAGCAGCTAAACCACAACAACCAGGACACAAATGGAAGCTCTGGGGAGAAAACAAAGTTCACATAAGGAGAGAAGTAATTAAGGACCATTCACTCAAATTGTATCTGAAGGTTCAGCTGCAAGTGCCCTTGTTAAACATGCTTGATGGAGAAAAACAGCAGAACAAATATGCACAAACACCACAGAAAGGATGCGGAAGGGGGCAGGGAAGGAAAAGGAAACGCACAGAAGACAAATGGAGAAGCCAGTCTGGAAGAAAACACACTCCCAGACATGGATTAAAAACTTTCATGATGAGTGACTGGCTGCTGCCAGAAATTAAGAACATGAAATCAGCAAGAGAAAGGACACATGAGATGACAAGGGACAGAATGAGATGAAAAGGAGAACTTGCAGAGTCAGGAAACACAGTGATGGCCAAAACACTGCTATGGAACAAATAAATACCATACGGTAAGAAACAGAAAAGACAGAGTTGTTCAGGCAAATAGTAACACTGAGGAATGACTTCAGACGATTATACAGAATCAGAGTGTTTGTTTGTTTGTTTGTTTTAGAAACAGGGTCTCGATATGTTGCCCAGGCTGGTCTTAAACTCCTGGGCTCAAGTGACCCTCCTCCCTCAGCCTAGAGCTTAACCAAAAGAGATAGGAACCAAAATTTCGACAATGAACTAAATATTGTTCCTCTAATGTTAGTCACCTCATTCCAATTCTGCTGTTGCTCAAAATATTTTTGGCTCACCTTTTTGGCAATTACTTTTCAAACCACATTATTTTTTAAAATTCAATACAAGAAAACTAGTTTTGTTTCTTTATTTCCGATACCTGATTCTTGATTTAAAACAATGTTATTTACCGAGTATGGTAAAGTGCTTGGCACCTAACAAGCAAATAACAATAATAACAATAATGGGTATAACTTACAAAGCACGCATAGAGCTGGCACTGTGCTAACGTTCTTTTCATATATGGAAACATTTAACCCTCATAACCACCCCCTATGAAATAAGTACTATTATTCTCTCTGATTTCAGCTGAGGAAACTGAAGCATAGGGAAATTAACTTGTCCAAGAACACATAACATAACACAAGCTGTTTATCTCTACAAGAGTATTTATTCAACGAGTAAATAAATGACTAGCTATTTTATTTACCCAACTTGGTCCCAAATGACTTCTGGCTCTTTGTCTTCTATTGAGGATAGGGGATGATGTTCAAACTTAGATATAAAAATTCTGGTTGATTTGTTTCTCAAGTGGTTCTCATTACATGATTATCCATATCTAATTCTGGTTTTCAACTGAAGGCCACATAAATTGTCCAAATCTCTACCCTGGTGCCCACCCCTTCACTTTGCATCTTCAGACACAGGGTCAGTTAGGAGATCAACTCCTTTCATACGCAAAGAAAAGCATTGTCAAAACTCTCGAGACGCCAGCCACAAGACCTGATGGAACCCTATCCTCAGGCCAAGGCCGAAGTGCAAAGCCTGGAATTAGAAGGGCTGAGAGGAGCCCTCACCCAGTCACACAACCTTCCTGGGAACAGGGAGAGGCAAAAGAGGAAATTAGGTGCAGAAGGACAAAGGTCAACACAATAGCAACGTACGCAGGAGGCGAACAACCTGGGTTTACGCAAGGCACCAATCTGGGCTGAGGCCCAGGCACAAGGCTGTTAGCTCCTAGTGGTCGGTTCATAGTCAGGGAGACAGGGGTGTGGCAGCTTTTCAAAGCCATTGGAACCAGCATTGAGGATCAGGATCTAGTCCTGGCAGAAAGCAGCGCAGAAATCTAATCAGAAGCCAAGTCAAATGGACAAGTCAGGCATGGAAGGCAAGGGAGGTCCCCCAGCATACCAGTGCCTGGGTTCGGAGCTCAATGCCAATTCCATGCCCAGGAAGGAGAAGGACATGCTGAAACCCTTCCAGGACAGGTCCAAACTGGCCCGAGCAGTCCGCGGCTGACAAGCGCTTGCAATCAGTGGAGCAGACCCAGGAAGAAGTGCTACGCTCTGGTGTCCCCTACTGAAGGATGAAGGTTACCACCCACGCAGGGAGGCCTGGCCACGGTTAAGGATGCAGAATCTCGTAAAATGAACTAATAAAGGTGGCCCTTGTTCATTCAAGGTACCTACTTAAAAATCCTGCAAAAGAAACGACACACATGTCTGGAAGAACCTTTGCAAAGACAGCATTGTCCCTGCCAATTTTCTGAGGTGACAACATAGGGAAATATCTCTCTCTGAGATGCATTTCCAAGAGTTATCATCAAGGGACCTCACATTGAGCTCCTTCCTGAACGCACCAGATTTTAGCTGTTTTTAAATTTACCTTAACAAAGACACCATAAAACATGAGCTGGCTTTAAAAAGAGAAGGAAAAAAGTGAGAGCAGATTTAAAAAAAAGAGAGAGAGAGAGGTCTTAATACATGTGCAGTCATTACTTAAAAGAAAGATATTAAATGCTCTCTCTTTGAAATCAAATTTGCATATTACATGCACCTGTTTTAAAGCGGAAACACCACAAAAAGATGGGGCGTATACAAGGCTGCATAATTTAACTGAAATATTTTACTATACATAAAAACGGACAGAATCAGCATGCATTTACTCACAAATGCAACTCTAAGAATTTCCTACATCTATAAAATACTCCAAACGGCAGCCACTTCCCACCCCCAGCACTCACTGGAATATGACACTTCCCCAGATCTGTATCTTCGTTAAATTCTACTCCGCCTCCCTCTCTTTGAGCAGGGACAGAAATAGTAAATGAGGGACAGGTGGAGACCAGCAGAAATATGAATATTTACAAGAAGTTGCTATACATAATAAAGATTTAAGTTTGTCATGCTAATACAAAGGAAGAGTGAAAAATAATTTTACAACATCTGATTACTGCAGATTCAGTTTTCAATTATTTGGAAGCTGTATTTATCCCCCGCAAGTCAGAAACCTAAACAAAAAGTGAAACAAAACACACACACACAAACACACACACTACTGGTACAGCTATTGTTGTAAAAAAAAATGTTGACTGCTAAATCTTAAGGCACCTAACTGTATTTGGGAATGCCACTCCCTTGTGGTCCTCCCCACGAGTGAAACCCCTGCCGTCGGTCACTCCTAGGTGACATGATGGCTTTTGCGCCCTGTCGCCTATCACCCCCCTCCGCAACCCCCACACTCTGAAGGAGCTGCTGCCGCAGGGTGCTCAGCAGTTGATTTTTTTTTTTTTTTTAACTGTGTGCTGCTTCTACCCGATGTTAATTCCCGCATCTCACGTTCGCACCGCGCCCAGTCACACAACTTGCCCGGCGCGTGGTGTGAGCAGCCGCCGGCTTGCTGCAGGAATACACCTGCCCACCAAGTTGGAGGGCGCTGGGTCCGGAGCAATTCTCTTTTCCTTAATTTAAGAAGGAAGAAGGAAAACAGGCACGCACGCACGCCCGCAGTGGGCGGCGGCCGCCGCGGTCACCTGCGCCCCGGCACCCACGCGCCCCGCGCCCCCTGCGCCCCCGGCCCTTACCGCGCGCGGGGCAGCCCGGGCGGCCCGGCCTGGCTGGACGCGGGAGCTCCGCGCCGCATCCCGGTCCGCAGAGGCAGGGCGCCCGGGCGGCCGAGCGCCGCGATCCGCCGCGCTGCGCCCGGCTTCGCGGCGTGGGAGGAGCGGCGCGGCCGTGCGCTCGGGAAATCTGATAGGTGAGGAGGCCGCGCGGGGGACGCGGGCGGCGGGGGGCGCTGCGGCGCGGGGGACGCGGGGACGCGCGGGCGGGGAGTGGTGCGCGCGGGCCCCTGGGCGCCGCGGGACCCCGCGCCAGGGCTCGGGGGGACGCGGGAAGGGGCTGCCAGTGCGCCGCCTGCGAAGCCCCGCGGGGAAGAGCATCTCCCGCGGAGCGCCAGGAATTGACGACGGTGGAATTGGCTCGGATCCCCTAGGCCGGTTCTTGGAGTTTACGTCCAGCCCTCGGCAGAACGGTCCCAAAGCAAACTTTGAGAACACTTCTGATGGGGAGAGGTCAGCAGGGTCCTGGACTTCTCAACCCAGATGCCTCCAGAAAGAACACCGCCCCCCCAACCCACACACCCAGCTTTTTTAAAAAGGAGCTGTTATTTTCACTGTAAAAGATTTGGTTACGAGCAATGTGTCAAGGTCATATAACAGCGTGAGGGGTGGAGGGGGCCCTCTGGGGACTGTTTAACCCTTAGGACAACCGAATGAAGTAGGTATTATTATGATACCCATTTTACGGATGAGGAAACTGAGGCACGGAGAAGTTAAGGGGCTTGTCCTGGGTCCGCAGTTCGCCACAAGCCGAGCCCAGATTGCGTAAGAATGTAACGCGGGCACAGTCAGGGGAGGGCGCAGAAGACAACGCCAGTGGGACCCCACCTTTCTCTGGCAGGAAAAATGCATATATTTATGTACAAAAAATGTACATATATGTGTTTTAAGCGTTGAGGACACATCCAGTTCGGTGGTCTTCAACCCTGACTGCACGGTAAAACCTCCTGGAAAGCTTTTTCAATTTCCAGCACTCCGACCCCTACCCCAAGCCCAGTGGCTCTGGCTTAATTTCCTTGGTGTCATAACTTCAACAGCTTCCGAACAATGCCAACTCTTATTTCCTCACGGCAGGCATGTGATCCTTCTTGCACAAAGATGGAGTGCGCTAATGGGGGAGGGGGAACAGAGCCCTCCAGAAATTTAGGGAGGTAAGAGTCCAAGCCCTAAAAGAGGGAGAACGTCTCGGAGAAAGGACAGGCCTCCGAGCGGGGGAGCTGCGGGCTGGAGAGAGTGTGCCGGCGGAGTCGGGGGAGGAGGGACGTAGTAGCAGTGCGGCGCAGCCACCAGCCGCGACTATTAAACTCCCACACGGTTGTGCACGTGGCTCCGTGCAGCTGCCGTTTCCTGGGGTAACCAGAGGGGCCTGGCACATTCACAGCCGGGCAGAGCCAGGCAGGACGCAGCCCTGCAGCCATTAATGGGGCTGGTACCGGCCCAGAGTGTGAGGAGGTAAGCCTGCAGCCCCGCACACCCCTGCCCTCCCTCCCAGACCTCGGGGCTGCCCTCCCCACCCCCTTCCCCCCATGCACACCTTCCCCAGCGCGGTGGCACCTGTCAGCCATAGACAGACACCTTAGTTCAGGCGGGCACTTCTCGGGCTATGACACAAGGCAGGTTTTTTTTTTAATAAAAGTGAGAAGAAAGAAGCAGGACCCAGAGAAAGGGCTCTAGGGAGGATGGGACAGAGGGACCCGCTCTGAGGGCGGGGGGCCACGCCTTAGCAGAGGCCACGGCAGCCTGGCGTGGAGGAGTGAGGGCGTCTGCACAGGGACAGCGTTTAGGCTGGGACCCGGACACTGGAAAGGCCAGCAGGTGAGAAGCAAGCGCTCCAGGCAGAGGGGCAGCACAGACCGGGGAGAGGAACTTACCTGCCTGCTGGTCGCTGGTGGGTAAGGCTGGGTGGAAAATGGGCAGATCAGGCGGGCCAGTGTGCGCAGTGTGCTCTCCCAGGCATTCACAGGACTCTGCCTGGCTTCACCCAGATCTCTGCTCAGACGTCACCTCCCTACCCTGATGCTGTGTCCAGTACACGCCCTCCCACTCCTTGGTGCGTCTTGCTCAACGCTGCTACCTGACATTGCGGCACACACTTCCTCGTTTGTCTGTGCTGCCTCCCCTGCCAGAACGGCACTTTGGGGTGCACCACTACACCCCAGCAGTGTCCTCAGCCTGACACCTAGAAATCCCTGCATTTCTGATTCAAGAACCTGAGTGGGACCAGCCTCAGGGCTGAGACGGCCCAGGGACCTTCATGCAAAGTTAGAGAATCGATTGCAGGTTCTTTGAAGGTTGGAAAATGGTTTTCCCAGGAAAGCCACTGTACTAATTAGAATGACTGCCCCTGGAAGGCTCGTCAGGCTCGCTGCAGTGTTGTGAAACATTAAACAAAGCTCACTCACTCAGCAAGGTGACAGGTGGGGGCGCTGAGAGCCCAGGCCTGGAGGAAGTGGCTGGTGCTTGGAGAGTCTGCAGTACCCACTGGCGGTGTCCTGGGACCCCAGTGAGGCCATTGCTGCACCATCAGGGGAATACCCCGCCACATGTGCTGACCCCACTCCGAAAAACAGGCCGACTTTTCCCCAGTAGGGTGGAGGCCTTCAGCAGAGTGTGTTTATGACCCCCACCCCTCCCAGGAGGCTGATGAAGCCTGGGCCCGAGCTGGATGGCCACGTGGTTCTAACAGGGCAATTATGAGTATACAGAGGCGACACCATGGCCAGTCCTACCCTGTGGCTTGGGATGAGGGCAGCCTCTCATTCCTGTAGGCAGGTGGGACCACACCCTCCCAGGTGACGAAGGGACGCACACTCAGAAGGGGTCTACACTAGTTAAGAGAAGGTCAGATTAACCGAGGATGGTGCCTGGCCACCTCTGAAAAAATAGAGCCCTCCAGCCTTGAGGCCACAGGGAAAGTACAGTAACTAGTTAGTTTACAAGCTTGCATCAGTACATTTTTCATTTCGTATTTTCATAGAAGTTGATTTGGGGTTTATTCCAGAATAATGCAATTTTTTGGCACATGAAAAACCCAAGGACACTTAGAAAATGATCACAAACTTTCATTGTTGGGCTGGCTACTTACACTGAATTCTTGGCACGGTGCGCCACCCTTCGCCCAGGGCTGGGCTCTCCCTGACATCACCGGCTAGTTCCGGAGCATCTAAACCTGAGCCAGTTCTAAGGTTTCTAAAAATCAAGTCCTTGCCCCAGTGCCGTGGCTCACACCTGTAATCCTAGCACTCTGGGAGACTGAAGCAGGAGGATTGCTTGAGGTCAGGAGTTCAAGACCAACCTGAGCAAGAGCAAGACCCTGTCTCTACCAAAAAAAATAGAAAAAAAAATTCACCAGGCAACTAAAAATAGAAAAAATTAGCAGGGCATAGTGACACATGCTTGTAGTCCCAGCTACTTGGGAGGCTGAGGCAGGAGGATCGCTTGAGCCCAGGAGTTGGAGGTTACTGTGAGCTAGGCTGATGCCACCGCACTCCAGCCTGGGCAACAGAGTGAGACTCTGTCTCAAAAACAAAACAAAATAAACAAAAAAAACCCTTATCATTAAAATAAAATAAAATAAAAATCAAGGTCCATCTGGAATCTTCAGGACAGAAGTTCCAAGCCAGGGAGAGGATGGTGGGGTTAAAAGACGAAAATCTCAGTCAACTTAGTTCTGCATCTTCATGCTCTGAGTTGGTTCCACCCCTCAGTCTGCTCATCTGCACAGTGGGCGTGTTAACGGGGCTGTTGTAAGGGTTATGGAACCATGGTGCAACCACAGGCCGGGGGCTCACATGGCACCCTTTGCTTTCTTTTTGGTAGCACTTAATAATTCTCAGGAATTTTTTTGTTTGTTTGTTTTAATTTCCGCCTTTCTTACTACTCGTGTAGGCAAGGATTGAGACTGCCTTACTGACCTAGCTTTGACCAGCACCTGTCACAGCTCCTGAGATACAGCAGGCACCCAAGGCAAGTGCTAAGCGAATGAATGAAGTGATGAGAGAATGAATTAATGAACTTTACAATGAGTGAATGATTTAAACTCTTAGCACAGTGCCGTGCGTAGTTAGCACCCACATGATAATAATCGCACCGTGTGTCATCTTCAGCACGGATTGTTTGATCTTTTGCTTTTAGAGCACAGGGCCTTTTGAGGGAGCAGCAAGCTTGGTAGGAAAGTTGTTCACTTTAAAGGTGTCAATAGTTTAACTGGTAGTGATACTGGGAAAGGAAACCTAAAGGTAATTTCACTACAAACAAACAAAAGCACTTTCCTTTGTTCCTTTCCATACTTCTTCCGGAGAATAGACTGGACAAGTCAATTCTTACAAAATGGGGCTTCTCTTTCTACCTGCTGCTAGCGCTCCAGGCTTCTTTGGAACACAGCTTCAGTGGTGGGGCCCTGTCGCGCCCGGCCAGCCAGCACTGGGAGAGACTGGATTCAAGCTCTTGCTTTCCACCCGAATCCGAGGCCCGTGCTTTTGTAGAACTGCCTGGTATACCAAGTTAGACACCATATAGCTTGTGTGATCGGGAAGGGAGTCAAAAATAGAATTCTGAAATCACAGAGCTGATTTCTTTTACACAAGCGTAGCGGTATTTATGCATCCGTCCTGTGACGCTGTCACGTTGGAAAGCCACGTTCGTCTCCCAGCATCGCCTTCAGAACCGTTTCCCACCCTCTCAGGGAACCCGTATTTTAAAGGCACACGTCATTCTCATCAGAGAAGCTGTCTTCCTGGGACTAAATGATTTTTTTGATGTGCTGAAAATCAAATTCACACCCAGAGATTTTTCTGAGACTGAGGAGAGTTTCACGTGCCCTGAACTCCGCAGACGGCTTCTAAAAAGGCACATTGGAGAGAAAAGCATCCTGGGGCCGTGTGCAAGAGAGGATGCTCCCTGGAAATGTGCAAATTCTGGAGCGCTGGTTAATGCATTCATCGTCCTTGGGGAGGGGCACAAAAAAAGATAAAATCTTTCTCCAGGAACACACAGTGGCAGAAGAGGGACCAACTTGGCAATAACTGCCCCCTTGGGCCAGGGTGCAAATGTGAACGACAGAAGCCTGACAATCGGGTGGGGACACAGAGAAGGGCCGTTTCATTCTAACAGGGGGTTGCACTTAGTCAGCTGTTTTCTACATTTTTAAGAGTTAAAAACTCCTTCTTCAGGCCAGGTGCGGTGACTCACGCCTGTAATCCTAGCACTCTGGGAGGCCAAGGGGGGCAGATCCCTCAAGATCAGGAGTTCAAAACCAGCCTGAGCAAGAGCGAGACCCCGTCGTCTCTACTAAAAATACAAAGAAATTAATTAGCCAACTAAAACTATATAGAAAAAATTATCCGGGCATGGTGGCACATGCCTGTAGTCCCAGCTACGCAGGAGGCTGAGGCAATAGGATTGCTTGAGCCCAGGAGTTTGAAGTTGCTGTGACCTAGGCTGATGCCACGGCACTCTAGCCTGGGCAACAGAGTGAGACTCTGTCTCAAAAAAAAAAAAAAAAAAAAGAGTTAATAACTCCTTTTTCAAATGAAATGTGTGTGGACTCTGATCTCTTAGGACAAACTAGGTCCGAGCTTCCAGCCTACTTAATACTGCCTCCTGCCATGGCCACAGAGATCCCGTCTTACACCAGACAGGAGGATGGGGACGTTCCCTTCCAGTTGTAACCACCCACGCTGGTTAGTGCCACCCCAGCACCGGGCGCAAAGAGGAAGCTAAAAGAGGTCAGAGCACAGGTGGCTTCCGACGGCTGACTCCGGGGGCTCTCCGCGTTGCCTCCGCCCCTGCCTGTTAGCCTTTGTTTCCTGGGTGGCCCATGCCTGGGCGTGCAGGAGTAGGGCGTGGAGATGGAGCATCACTCCACGGTGTGCTTCTGGTCAGCTCCCCACAAAGGGAGGGGGTCACACGTCAACCAAAAGCTGAAGTGAGGTTTGGAGGACCTCCTGCCTCCCTCCGCCAGAGCTCTGCGGCTTTCAAGGCGCTCTTTATACACACGCTCTCATTCATTCACGCTTCTGACGACCCCATGGGGTACTATGGGCAGGACCTGTTACCACTGCACAGATGACGCCTCTTGGCTTCTCTGTGTCCCATGTCCGCAATGGAGATGGCAGGAAAAGTGCTTCGAACTCAGCCCTGGGGACACATCAGGGCTGACCATTTGGGAAGTGACACAGGAGCACATCCCTGGGAAGTGGGGACTGGGAACAAGGACTCCGGCCTCTGGATCCCCCCCTGGACCCTGTCCCTCCCTCTGCTATTCCAGTGCCCACCCCGAAATAAAGTAAAAAGTGCCAGCGGTGCTCGGTGAATGAATGAATGACACTGTGGTGTAAAGGCTCTATTTTCCAGAATTTACCATTACTGGTTTTATTGAGGAAAGCCTGGGATAAAGAACTAATCAATGTCAATTTAGGAAAACTCACACAAGCATTTTTTAGGAGTAAAATTACTTTTCATTATTAATAATTTTTCAGAGATGGAGTCTCGCTCTGTCACCCAGTCTGGGGTGCAGTGGCGAGACCATAGCTCACTGCAGCCTGGGGCTCCAGCGATCCTCCTGCCTCAGCCTCCTGAGTAGCCAGGACTACAGGCATGAGCCACGGTGCCTGACTTTATTATTGTTATTAATGTTGTTATTATTATTTAAGCTCTGTGCCAATCATTACTCTAAATGTTTGATACCCATTAACGCGTTTCTTTCTCACTACAATCTTGTGAGATAGATGCTATTATACCCCCATTTTGCAGATGAGAAAACTGAGCCACGAAGGCCAAACAACTGGCCCAGGTAAAGCAATCTCCTGACTAGTAGAAATAACCTAA